>CM019065.1:5421255-5550041 GCA_009667805.1 Leptobrachium leishanense
TCAGTGGCGCGAAATCACTTTGGATTTATGGGTACTACGCACGATCCAAGGTTTTCTTACATATCTCTTCCTCCACCGCTGGTATTTTCAGCGGACGATGCAGCGTTGGTGGAAGAGGAGATAACAGATCTATTGAGAAAGGAAACCATAGAACAGGCTCCTCCAGGGGACATGACGTTCATGGGCAACCTCTTCCTAGTTCCCAAGAAGGGAGGCGGGAGGCGCCCGGTCCTCAATTTGAAAAGTTTAAATCTACATATAAAGTACAATCATTTTCAGATGGAAGGTTTACATCTCCTGAAAGATGTGCTCAAACCAGAAGACTGGTTGGCGAAAATAGATCTGAAAGATGCCTATTTGACAGTTCCAATGGCAGAGGAGTCCAGGGGGTTCCTCTGCTTCCGTTGTAACTCGATAATCTGGCGCTTTCGTTCCCTACCATTCGGCCTCTCTTCAGCGCCTTGGTGTTTCACCAAGCTGCTGAAACCGGTTGTCAGTCGTCTTCGGTCACAGGGTGTGTGGATGATTATATATCTGGACGACATCCTGTTGATGGCCAAGTCAATCAGACGATACTCTTACTTCAGGGTCTTGGTTTCCTAATAAATTTGGAAAAATCTATCCTTCATCCAGTGTGTTCTCTGGAATTCCTGGGTTTTATACTTTGCCCAGAATCGATGACCTTGTTCCTTCCGAATCAGAAATGCAAGTCCATCCTAAAAGAGGTTCAGGCTATTCTGTCCAGTGTATTACCGGCGTTGAGGGATTTATCCCGTATAATCGGGGTACTGGTAGCCACGAGGCTAGCTATTCACCCTGCTCCTCTGCATTATCGGGCCCTCCAACGCCTGATGGCCCATTCCCTAAGGCAGGGGCTCGATTATGCAGATCAAGTGACTCTATCGATAGGGGCACGTCAGGATCTCCGATGGTGGATTGCAAACCTCCGATTCTAAAACGGCAAACATATAGTGGCGCCTCCTCCTACGATGGTGATAGATTCAGATGCGTGTCTGACGGGTTGGGGCGCCAGGTGCGGAGATATGATGACCGGTGGCCCCTGGTCCGAGCAAGAGGCTCTCATTCATATAAACGGACTAGAGCTATTAGCGGGATTATTCGCTATTCAGAGTTTCCTCAAAGGGGAAACTTGTTCATCGGTGCTTCTCCGCATGGACAATTTTCCCGCCGTCCGTTATATCAATTTTCTAGGGGGTCCCAGATCCGCTCTTCTGACGGCAATGGCGACCTGTCTATGGGATTGGTGTTTTCTACACGAGTTATCAGTTCAGGCGCAGTTCATTCCGGGTGTCTCGAATCTCCTAGCAGATTGGAGCTCGAGGCACACGGAGGACTCAGTAGATTGGCATTTGCAATCGTCGATCTTTTGGATCATTGCAGACCTTTGGGGTCCCTTCCAGATCGACCTGTTTGCATCTCGCCTAACCAGCCAACTACCCAACTTTTACAGTTGGCGTCCGGATCCCATGGCTCTCGCCACGGATGCGTTTCTGCAGAATTGGGCAATGTCTCGTCCGTATGCGTTTACCCCGTTTCAGTTGGTGCTGCGGACGTTACGCCAGGTTCGGGTTCAGGAGGCAGAGCTGGTTCTCGTGGCACCATTATGGCCCAACCAGCCGTGGTTTCCCCTTTTCTTGGAATTGCTGGCAGATGTCCCGCGGTTACTTCTGGATCTCCCGGATTTAATAGTGGACATACGAGGTTGTCCTCACCCGTTGTTGACACAGGAACCTGCCCACTCTTGGCCTCCCTGGTTTCGGGACGTCAGGGGCGGTCGGAGGCATTTCGGTCAGGGCTGGTGTCCTCCTTCGGGCGGCATGGGCTCCAGGCACTTTGTCCGGTTACGACTCGGCCTGGGCCCAATGGTCACGTTGGTGTGGTACACGGGATCTGGATCCCTTTCAAGCCCCTCTGAATACTATAATTAATTTTCTATCGGAATGTTTCGATAGTGGTAAAGCTTATAGAACCATTAACGTGGTCCGCTTTATCGGCTTATCATATAGGTTTCCAAGGGATTCCGGTGGGTAAACATCCCTTAGTCTGTCGTTTACTGAGGGGCATCCGACTTTCACGTCCTCCGCTCCCTAAGTATTCGGAGACATGGGATGTTGCTATCCTGTTACGTTTTCTGGTTTCGGGCGGGTTGTCGTTTGGAGGATCTGCTCAGATCCGCAGATTGGTCTCGCGAGACCACTTTTCGGACCTTTAACTTCAAACCGATCGTTCATTGGTCGTCCGCTCTCATGGACAAGCTTTGAACTTGCAATAGGAGCCTCTGAGTCCTTGTATTAAAATTCTAACTTATCTTCATAACCTAGCTAAATTCAATAATTATTACAGTGACCCCCTGATATTTATTAATGTCACAATTATTACAGTGACCCCCTGATATTTATTAATGTCACAATTATTACAGTGACCCCCTTATATTTATTAATGTCACAATTATTACAGTGACCCCTGATATTTATTAATGTCACAATTATTACAGTGACCCCTGATATTTATTAATGTCACAATTATTACAGTGACCCCCTGATATTTATTAATGTCACAATTATTACAGTGACCCCCTGATATTTATTAATGTCACAATTATTACAGTGACCCCCTGATATTTATTAATGTCACAATAATTACAGTGATCCCCTGATATTTATTAATGTTACAATTATTAAACTGACCCCTGATATTTATTAATGTCACAATTATTACAGTGACCCCCTGATATTTATTAATGTCACAATTATTAGTGACCCCTGATATTTATTAATGCCACAATTATTAAAGTGACCCCCTGATATTTATTAATGTCACAATTATTACAGTGACCCCCTGATATTTATTAATGTCACAATAATTACAGTGATCCCCTGATATTTATTAATGTTACAATTATTAAACTGACCCCTGATATTTATTAATGCCACAATTATTAAAGTGACCCCCTGATATTTATTAATGTCACAATTATTACAGTGACCCCCTGATATTTATTAATGTCACAATTATTAGTGACCCCTGATATTTATTAATGCCACAATTATTAAAGTGACCCCCTGATATTTATTTATGTCACAATTATTACAGTGACCCCCTGATATTTATTAATGCCACAATTATTACAGTGACCCCCTGATATTTATTAATGTCACAATTATTAAAGTGACCCCTGATATTTGTTAATGTCACAATAATTACAGTGACCCCCTGATATTTATTAATGCCACAATTATTAAAGTGACCCCCTGATATTTATTACAGTCACAATTATTACAGTGATCCCTGATATTTATTAATGTCACAATTATTACAATGACCCCTGATATTTATTAATGTCACAATTATTACAGTGACTCCCTGATATTTATTAATGTCACAATTATTACAGTGACTCCCTAAAATTTATTAATGTCACAATTATTAGTGACCCCCTGATATTTATTAATGTCACTATTATTACAGTGACCCCCCTGATATTTATTAATGTCACAATTATTAAAGTGACTCCTGATATTTATTAATGTCACAATTATTACAATGACCCCTGATATTTATTAATGTCACAATTATTACAGTGACTCCCTGATATTTATTAATGTCACAATTATTACAGTGACTCCCTGATATTTATTAATGTCACAATTATTAGTGACCCCCTGATATTTATTAATGTTACAATTATTACAGTGACCCCCTGATATTTATTAATGTCACAATTATTACAGTGACCCCCTGATATTTATTAATGTCACAATAATTACAGTGATCCCCTGATATTTATTAATGTTACAATTATTAAACTGACCCCTGATATTTATTAATGTCACAATTATTACAGTGACCCCCTGATATTTATTAATGTCACAATTATTAGTGACCCCTGATATTTATTAATGCCACAATTATTAAAGTGACCCCCTGATATTTATTAATGTCACAATTATTACAGTGACCCCCTGATATTTATTAATGTCACAATAATTACAGTGATCCCCTGATATTTATTAATGTTACAATTATTAAACTGACCCCTGATATTTATTAATGCCACAATTATTAAAGTGACCCCCTGATATTTATTAATGTCACAATTATTACAGTGACCCCTGATATTTATTAATGTCACAATTATTAGTGACCCCTGATATTTATTAATGCCACAATTATTAAAGTGACCCCCTGATATTTATTTATGTCACAATTATTACAGTGACCCCCTGATATTTATTAATGCCACAATTATTACAGTGACCCCCTGATATTTATTAATGTCACAATTATTAAAGTGACCCCTGATATTTGTTAATGTCACAATAATTACAGTGACCCCCTGATATTTATTAATGCCACAATTATTAAAGTCACCCCCTGATATTTATTACAGTCACAATTATTACAGTGATCCCTGATATTTATTAATGTCACAATTATTACAATGACCCCTGATATTTATTAATGTCACAATTATTACAATGACCCCTGATATTTATTAATGTCACAATTATTACAGTGACTCCCTGATATTTATTAATGTCACAAATATTAGTTACCCCCTGATATTTATTAATGTCACAATTATTAAAGTGACTCCTGATATTTATTAATGTCACAAATATTAGTTACCCCCTGATATTTATTAATGTCACAATTATTACAGTGACCCCGATATTTATTAATGTCACAATTATTAAAGTGACTCCTGATATTTATTAATGTCACAAATATTACAGTGACCCCCTGATATTTATTAATGTCACAATTATTAAAGTGACCCCTGATATTTATTAATGTCACAATTATTAAAGTGACCCCTGATATTTATTAATGTCACAATTTTTACAGTGACCCCCTGATATTTATTAATGTTACAATTATTAAACTGACCCCTGATATTTATTAATGTCACAATTATTACAGTGACCCCCTGATATTTATTAATGTCACGATTATTACAGTGACCCCCTGATATTTATTAATGTTACAATTATTACAGTGACCCCTGATACTTATTAATGTCACAATTATTACAGTGACCCCCTGATATTTATTAATGCCACAATTATTACAGTGACCCCCTGATATTTATTAATGTCACAATTATTAGTGACCCCTGATATTTATTAATGCCACAATTATTAAAGTGACCCCCTGATATTTATTTATGTCACAATTATTAGTGACCCCCTGATATTTATTAATGTCACAATTATTACAGTCACAATTATTACAGTGACCCCCTGATATTTACTAATGTCACAATTATTAAAGTGACCCCCTGATATTTATTAATGTCACGATTATTAGTGACTCCCTGATATTTATTAATGTCACAATTATTACAGTGACCCCCTGATATTTATTAATGTCACAATTATTAGTGACTCACTGATATTTATTAATGTCACAATTATTACAGTCACAATTATTACAGTGATCCCTGATATTTATTAATGTCACAATTATTACAGTGACCCCCTGATATTTATTAATGTCACAAATATTACAGTGAACCCTTATATTTATTAATGTCACAATTATTACAGTGACCCCCTGATATTTATTAATGTTACAATTATTACATCGACCCCCTGATATTTATTAATGTCACAAATATTACAGTGAACCCTTATATTTATTAATGTCACAATTATTACAGTGACCCCCTGATATTTATTAATGTTACAATCATTACAGTGACCCCTGCTATTTATTAATGTCACAATTATTACAGTGACCCCTGATATTTATTAATTAATGTCACTATTATTAGAGTGACCCCCTGATATTTATTAATGTCACAATTATTACAGTTACCCCCTGATATTTATTAATGTTACAATTATTACAGTGACCCCCTGATATTTATTAATGTCATGATTATTATAGTGACCCCCTGATATTTATTAATGTCACAATTATTACAGTTACCCCCTGATATTTATTAATGTCACAATTATTAAAGTGACTCCTGATATTTATTAATGTTATAATTATTACAGTGACCCCCTGATATTTATTAATGTCACAATTATTACAATGACCCTCTGATATTTATTAATGTCACAAATATTACAGTGAACCCTTATTTTTATCAATGTCACAATTATTACAGTGACCCCCTGATATTTATTAATGTTACAATTATTACATCGACCCCCTGATATTTATTAATGTCACAATTATTACAGTGACCCCCTGATATTTATTAATGTTACAATTATTACAGTGACCCCTGCTATTTATTAATGTCACAATTATTACAGTGACCCCTGATATTTATTAATTAATGTCACTATTATTAGAGTTACCCCCTGATATTTATTAATGTTACAATTATTACAGTGACCCCCTGATATTTATTAATGTCATGATTATTACAGTGACCCCTGATATTTATTAATGTCACAATTATTACAGTGACCCCCTGATATTTATTAATGTCACAATTATTAAAGTGACTCCTGATATTTATTAATGTCACAAATATTACAGTGAACCCTTATATTTATTAATGTCACAATTATTACAGTGACCCCCTGATATTTATTAATGTCACAATTATTACAGTGACCCCCTGATATTTATTAATGTCACAATTATTACATCGACCCCCTGATATTTATTAATGTTACAATTATTACAGTTACCCCCTGATATTTATTAATGTCACAATTATTAAAGTGACCCCTGATATTTATTAGTGTCACAATTATTACAGTGACCCCCTTATATTTATTAATGTTACAATTATTACAGTTACCCCCTGATATTTATTAATGTCACAATTATTAAAGTGACTCCTGATATTTATTAATGTTATAATTATTACAGTGACCCCCTGATTTATTAGGTCTTTAGCCTCTGCTTGTGTTTTTTTTGTACTGCGCTGCGGAATATGTTAGATCTTTAGCTTCTGCTTGTGTTCACAGAATCACAGAATGCCAAAAACCAAGAAGGGTTTGGCGGTCCGCACACCGCAGTGAGAAAACCGCCAAGCCCCTCAACGCTGCTCCAGATGCCTTGGTTAAAGCCAGACAAACGGAAACAAGTACCAAGTAAATAAGTTCAAATAGAAAAATATTAGAAAGAAAGACAACAAAGGCGATACTTATCTTGCCAAAGCAGCAAGAAAAGAGGGAGAAAAGGCGGGAACGTGGTCCTATATATAGAGTGACTGGAACTATGGACTGTATCACTGGGGCAGGGGTGTTAGATGATACCATTGTTAGTAGACATGTTTTCTTTAATGTCTGATATGTTTTTTTACATTTTTACTTGCTGCTATTAATAAAAACAAGAAAAGAGACTGCAATACTCGCCTCTGAGCTCTTGTATTAAAATGATGCATTTTTTTCATATTAACAATAATAATTTCTCTCTTCCAATAGATCTGTCAAGCGAGCAACGTCAAGCGATCCACTGTCATCAAACCAACCCCTGCAAGAAGCTGCTCCTCCTGCATCACCGTAAGGTAATCAATCTTATTTCTACATATAATAGTCCGAGTTCGAGTGACACTGGTTACCTGAGCGTGACCCCTCTCAGGCAGCCAATGTCAGGAGTGTGATTGCTTTTAGCAGTCGCACCTCTTTCACTCTTAGGCAGCTATTTACAGCAGTCACACTCTTGACACTCTCAGGCAGCCAGTGAGAGGAGTATGATTGTTCTCACTGGTTGCCAGAGCGTGACAAGGTGTGACTCCTTTCAGGCAGCCGCTGTCAGTAAAGCAGGCTGGGTCGCGGACCGGTCCCTGGCCTGGTAAGTGCCGGGTCGCAGCGTAATGCGAGTGATGCGGAGCGGCTGTAACTACAAATGAAGCTTCGCCTGCCTGCCAGCCTCTCACCTCCTGCAGCCGGCAAACGAAGCTTCATCTGTAGTTGCAGCTACATCACTCACGTTAACTCCTGAGCTCCGCCTCCTGTCATATCAGTCCTCCAATGGTTCTGATACCTAATTAATTTGATTTAAAAGTTGTAATATTTATTTTGGTTCTAAAAAATAAAAATATTTATACCCTTGAAAAATAAAGTATCTCTTTTTTTTAGGGGGGGGGGACTTCAGATTTCTCTGCCTACAGGCTCCTGAGAGGTAAATCCAGCCCTGGCTGCAGGGCAGATGCTGCACAGAAATTTGCATCTGGGGCGTCGGAAATAGTTAATTCTCATGCCTGTGCAAACAGAGAATGGGCTGAAAAAAGTCCCGCTGCCAGGATGAAAATTCTAGGCGCCATGGCGACCTGGCGCCTGGCGAGCCCATATTTTTCTCTCCCCTGCTTCCTCCGGCTCCCACATTGTGTTTGCACTGTGCGTTACCTTTGTGCCTCGGGCTTGTTGGGTTCTGCTGCTCCTCGTGCCCCGTCTCCTTGTTTTGTACCTTTTGTTACCCTCTGTTACCCTAGCATTAGCCTTTGTATTGGCAGCTGTGCCGTCCTGCGTTATCCCCCGGTTTGGCTCGTCTCGGGTTCTAGGTATTTTATGGAAGTTTGGCCTCTAGAGCATTGATTGAGTGGCGGCTGAATGTGATTGTCACGGCGTATGAACCTCCTGCTCTTACATGGGGTAATATTCTCACGCGCAGCCCCCACTCTCTGGAACGCTCTCCCTCGTACTGTCAGACTTTCCCCTAACTTCTCTTCCTTCAAACGCTCCCTTAAAACATTCCTATTTAGGGAAGCCTACCACCCAACTCACTGACGCAACCATCAATCACTCTCACCTTACAGTCCTCTCCTCCTGTTTCCAACCCCAACCCTCCCAGATTGTGAGTTCCTACGGGAATAGGGCCCTCATCTCCTCCTGTACTGTTTGTCAAATGTTGTTCAATGTATTGTAACCCTGTCTATACTGTGCTTATTGTACAGCGCTGCGGAATATGCTGGCGCTTTATAAATAAAGAATAATAATAATAATAATATTGTGATTTTTATGAGCCAGAATCACCCCGTGAAATGTTTGTGTCCCCTGATATTACCTCCCCATACATGGCTGTAACCCGACCACACAAACACATTGATGGATGATTTAAATCTTTAATGATGGCATTTATAATCATCTTATAGATAAATGTCATGGAAAGATCTATGCATTATCTCTTCGTTTTCTCTTGGAGGAGCCCGTGACTGCTCACACTCCATAGTTACACAGGCTGGAACAAAGCCGTGCGTCCATCCAGTTCAGCCTTTCACACATCACCTCTTGCTGCTGATCCAAAAGAAGGCAAAAAAAAACAGTCTGAAGCGCTCGACAATTTGCAACATACTTGGAAAAAAATCCTTCTTGACCCCTGAATGATGGTCGGATTTCTCTTTGGATCAAGCAGCCTCTATCTGCTCCGGGCCGGACACCACGTCACTCCTCACAGCTCAGTTTTTCGTAGATTATGACATAGGATGTGGCGTTCTGGGAGTGACGGCTCATTTTGATACAGAGTCCCAGGACGTAGTGGTGACGCGGCTGTCATTGAACTCAAACCAATTCATGCGTCCTGGTGGTGCCTCGCTTCCGGCTGCCTGCACATAGGATTGTTGGGATGGGCGCGTTTCAGGCTGGTCGTCCCCTGCTGTGCTGGAATCATCCCCGGCGTAGGTGTAATAATGTCCACTGTTTGCCGTTGCGCCGGAATGCACCACAACTGAACTGATGATATAGCGGACTTGACGGTGGGTGCTAGCCTGAAATTTTAGCTCAGGGGCTGCCGCAAAGCCTGCTCGACCGAGAGAGCTGGATGTTTCCACGGGCAGGAGCAGTGTCGCTGGAATGAACACAGGATCGAATAATTTGCGGATCGCCCCTAGCGTCCGGTCATAGGAAAACCTCATTAATGTCAGAGTGAGGTATTCCGGTTCCTCCACAATACGCATGGTTTTCTCTGCGTTCTGGAGGGATCCACAGATGGAACATGCGTATCGGTTATCACCTTCTAGAGTTTCCGGTGCAAGGGATCGGTTTAGGAGGTCGGTGATGGAAATGCCTGCTTGGTTTCTTCCCATGAGAGAAGGCACCCTCCTCTGTGCAGGACCCCCAGAAGATGATGGAGGGAAGGCCAGGCAAAGATCTGTGAAGACGTCGTTGTTCTGTGAGATTTTCAGGCAGGTCTTGCAGGTGATAGATGTTTCCATCTGGCCTCTAAACATCTTTTCTATTAATGTTTTCTGCTCTTTGTTGTCCTGGACGTTGGAGGGTCTCCGACATTGCAGGAAGGTCATTCTTTCCACGTCATGCAAGCTGAAAGAAGAAATAGAAATGCATGTTAGCACAAAAATGGGGGGAAAAGGCAAAAAATCCATAAACTATAAAAGTTATCAGAATATTGAATGCATCCAAAGTTGAAATGTGCTGAGATCTGATAAGGTGACGCCTCACTGTGATGACCTACTCCACACTCTTTTACACTAATGACCCTATGTCGTGTTAGTGGGTGAGTGCGATGTATCCATCATGTAAGAAGAGGATTATTTCCATGAAATCTACCTGCTCAGAAGGAATCTCATATATTCCATGCAGTCTTGCTGTGTTCCAGCGTCGAACCGTTTGGGTCTTGAAGCCTCCAGAAAGGCCCGAGGGGAGAACACTTGTCCCTGATTGGAAATAAAGCAAGACGCTAATGTAAGATTTTGCAGCGAGAGGGAAGGAGAGAGGAGATTTCACATGGAACATGATATATACCTCATTGTATTTCAATTCGATAAAAACACTTTGAAGTTCTACTATCAGAGGACAGGTACTGGTCACGGATATCACGCAGTCCCTGAACCTGAAAATAAAGCAAATAAGACCGTGCAGTGAGACACAAAGTATAAATCAGAGAACAGACATTTCATATTTTAGCAGAGTGAAGGGCAATGTCACTTCCTCTCCTTCTTCCCGCTGTCACTTCCTCTCCTTCTTCCCGCTGTCACTTCCTCTCCTTCTTTCCGCTGTCACGGCCTCTCCTACTACACACTGTCACTGTCTCTCCTTCTACCCACTGTCACTGCCTCTTCTCCTTCCGGCTGACACTTCCTCTCCACCTTCCCACTGACACTGCCTCTCCTTCTTTCCGCTGTCACTTCCTCTCCTTCTTAACAGGCCGGATTTTAAGGATCACCTTGGTAAAATACACAGGGTTATTCAAAGAGATACCAATTGCTGGCGAAAGGTAACCGAACGCTGAAATTCGGTGTTTGGTTTCCTTTCCTGGCCATTCGGCTATCCAGAGAGCAGGCAGTTCGCCAAATGTTGGCGAATTGCCTGCACATACGGTGCCTGTTCGAGGGCAGTGAATTCCCCGTAGAGAAGCAATGCTTCGTCTATTCAGAGAACAAAAACCAACAATGAGAGGTTGCCGAAATGCCCTGCCATTCAGTGGTTTCATTCGTCAGGTTTATTCAGGCTAATCCCATAGGCTTGAATATTAAAAATATTCCAGCTTTAAATCAATATCTAATAAACCGTTTATAATTTTATTCTGCAGTAAAAAGTCTCTTCAGTTTTAGATTTTTAGGATCTTTTAGGCAATTTTCGGGATTTTTTTAAAAAAAAATTCGTTTTTTAATTTAAATCGTTTTTTTTCTGTATCAGGACTTTATTATCATTCATTGGATCTTATATGTAAATTTCAGACATTTTCGTTCAGTAGTTTCTTTCAAACAGCGTTTAACTTTTCAAACACTCAAGCAAACTGTTAATTTTTCTCACTCCATTCGTCTGCGTTGTCGGGTTTTTCCAACGGCTGCTCTGCGCTCTGATCGGCTGCTGCTCGGGTTTCTCCTGCATGTTCGGCGGGGTTAATGCAGATGTTTTTGCTGGTTTGTGTGTTCACCGGGTTTTGCGGTGAGTGTTCGGCGGGTTTGCGGCGGCTTTTCCCTGCACTACGACGGCCCTGTGGTGCTTGCTGAATACATCGCAGGATCACCGAAATGGGATCGCCAAATGGCACCGAATTCAAGAGAACGAAAAGTCACCGAACGTGCGGTGACTTTGATTTTCCTTGAATAACTCTGACAGACTAGATTACTGCAATCACTAAGTAGTAAATGACATTACCTAGATTGTACGCCAGATAACTTGAAAACCTGTTCTGTTATTGGGTCCTGGGGACAGACTTTTGAAACATTGTTTTATAGGATACAACAAAATTCAATACAATATCTGGACTTTTTGAGTCCTTTGAGGTTTTCTCACACATACCCATGCATACACAAGCTCACACATATATACCTCTACATTGTAAAATCCTTCAGGAGATCTCTTTTGGGAGATATTGGGGTTCAAATAACCCCCTATCTCCACCATAGGATTTCCTTAGGAAATCCCTCTGCAACTAGAGGTTACCCAGTTAACTGACATCAACGCGCCCAATGCTCGATGAGTCAGTTAAGGAGGGGGGACGCACAGGTGGGGCTGCCATCCAAGATAATGGACCCCACCGGAGATAGGCTGCGATCCGGTGCCAACTGGTGCCATATTGCGGCCTTGCAGCCAAGGGGTTAATGTAATGCATCGCTTTCCACTCTTTATTAATTAATTGTAACATTAATAAATATCAGGGGTCACTGTAATAATTGTGACATTAATAAATATCAGGGGGTCACTGTAATAATTGTGACATTAATAAATATCAGGGGGTCACTGTAATAATTGTGACATTAATAAATATCAGGGGTCACTGTAATAATTGTGACATTAATAAATATCAGGGGTCACTGTAATAATTGTGGCATTAATAAATATCAGGGGGTCACTGTAATAATTGTGACATTAATAAATATCAGGGGTCACTGTAATAATTGTGACATTAATAAATATCAGGGGGTCACTGTAATAATTGTGACATTAATAAATATCAGGGGGTCACTGTAATAATTGTGACATTAATAAATATCAGGGGTCACTGTAATAATTGTGACATTAATAAATATCAGGGGTCACTGTAATAATTGTGACATTAATAAATATCAGGGGGTCACTGTAATAATTGTGACATTAATAAATATCAGGGGTCACTGTAATAATTGTAACATTAATAAATATCAGGGGGTCACTGTAATAATTGTGACATTAATAAATATCAGGGGGTCACTGTAATAATTGTGACATTAATAAATATCAGGGGTCACTGTAATAATTGTAACATTAATAAATATCAGGGGGTCACTGTAATAATTGTGACATTAATAAATATCAGGGGGTCACTGTAATAATTGTGACATTAATAAATATCAGGAGTCACTAATAATTGTAACATTAATAAATATCAGGGGGTCACTGTAATAATTGTAACATTAATAAATATCAGGGGTCACTGTAATAATTGTGACATTAATAAATATCAGGGGGTCACTGTAATAATTGTAACATTAATAAATATCAGGGGTCACTGTAATAATTGTAACATTAATAAATATCAGGGGGTCACTGTAATAATTGTGACATTAATAAATATCAGGAGTCACTGTAATAATTGTAACATTAATAAATATCAGGAGTCACTGTAATAATTGTGACATTAATAAATATCAGGAGTCACTGTAATAATTGTGACATTAATAAATATCAGGAGGTCACTGTAATAATTGTGACATTAATAAATATCAGAGGTCACTAATAATTGTGACATTAATAAATATCAGGGGGTCACTGTAATAATTGTGACATTAATAAATATCAGGGGTCACTAATAATTGTGACATTAATAAATATCAGGAGGTCACTGTAATAATTGTGACATTAATAAATATCAGGGGTCACTAATAATTGTGACATTAATAAATATCAGGGGGTCACTGTAATAATTGTGACATTAATAAATATCAGGGGGTCACTGTAATAATTGTGACATTAATAAATATCAGGGGGTCACTGTAATAATTGTAACATTAATAAATATCAGGGAGTCACTAATAATTGTGACATTAATAAATATCAGGGAGTCACTAATAATTGTGACATTAATAAATATCAGGGGGTCACTGTAATAATTGTGACATTAATAAATATCAGGGGGTCACTGTAATAATTGTGACATTAATAAATATGAGGGAATCACTGTAATAATTGTGACATTAATAAATATCAGGAGTCACTGTAATAATCGTGACATTAATAAATATCAGGGGGTCACTGTAATAATTGTGACATTAATAAATATCAGGGGGTCACTGTAATATATGTAAGATTAATAAATATCAGGGGGTCACTTTAATAATTGTGATATTTATTAATGTTACAATTATTAGTGACCCCTGATATTTATTAATGTGTCAATTATTACAGTGACCCCCTGATATTTATTAATGTCACAATTATTACAGTGACTCCTGATATTTATTAATGTCACAATTATTACAGTGACCCCTGATATTTATTAATGTCACAATTATTACAGTGACCCCCTGATATTTATTAATGTCACAATTATTACAGTGACCCCCTGATATTTATTAATGTCACAATTATTACAGTGACCCCGATATTTATTTATATTATAATAATTACAGTGACCCCCTGATATTTATTAATATTACAATTATTACAGTGACCCCCTGATATTTATTAATATTACAATTATTACAGTGACCCCCTGATTTATATTAATGTCACAATTATTACAGTGATCCCCTGATATTTATTAATGTTACAATTATTACAGTGACCCCCTGATATTTATTAATGTTACAATTATTACAGTGACCCCCTGATATTTATTAATGTCACAATTATTACAGTGACCCCCTGATATTTATTAATGTCACAATTACAGTGACCCCTGATATTTATTAATGTCACAATTATTACAGTGACCCCCTGATATTTATTAATGCCACAATTATTACAGTGACCCCCTGATATTTATTAATGTTACAATTATTACAGTGACCCCCTGATATTTATTAATGTCACAATTATTACAGTGACCCCCTGATATTTATTAATGTCACAATTACAGTGACCCCTGATATTTATTAATGTCACAATTATTACAGTGACCCCCTGATATTTATTAATGTCACAATTATTAGTGACCCCCTGATATTTATTAATGTTACAATTATTACAGTGACCCCTGATATTTATTAATGTTACAATTATTACAGTGACCCCTGATATTTATTAATGTTACAATTATTACAGTGACCCCCTGATATTTATTAATGTTACAATTATTACAGTGACCCCCTGATATTTATTAATGTTAATTATTACAGTGACCCCCTGATATTTATTAATATTACAATTATTACAGTGACCCCTGATATTTATTATGTCACAATTATTACAGTAACCCCCTGATATTTATTAATGTTATAATTATTACAGTGACCCCTGATATTTATTAATGTTATAATTATTACAGTGACCCCCTGATATTTATTAATGTCACAATTATTACAGTGACCCCCTGATATTTATTAATGCCACAATTATTACAGTGACCCCTGATATTTATTAATGTCACAATTATTAAAATGACCCTCTGATATTTATTAATGTTACAATTATTACAGTGACCCCCTTATTTTTATTAATGTTACAATTATTACAGTGACCCCCTGATATTTATTAATGTCACAATTATTACAGTGACCCCCTGATATTTATTAATGTTACAATTATTACAGTGACCCCTGATATTTATTAATGCTTGTTTTTTTTTTTGTACTGCGCTGCGGAATATGTTAGCACTATATAAATAAAGGTCGTTTTATTAGGTCTTTAGCCTCTGCTTGTGTTTTTTTGTACTGCGCTGCGGAATATGTTAGCACTATATAAATAAATTTCAATTTATTTGGTCTTTATCCTCTGCTTGTGTTTTTTTGTACTGCGCTGTGGAATATGTTAACACTATATAAATAAATGTCATTTTATTTGGTCTTTAGCCTCTGCTTGTGTTTTTTTGTACTGCGCTGTGGAATATGTTAGCACTATATAAATAAATGTCATTTTATAAGGTCTTTAGCCTCTGCTTGTGTTTTTTTGTACTGCGCTGTGGAATATGTTAGCACTATATAAATAAATGTCATTTTATTTGGTCTTTAGCCTCTGCTTGTGTTTTTTTGTACTGCGCTGTGGAATATGTTAGCACTATATAAATAAATGTCATTTTATTTGGTCTTTAGCCTCTGCTTGTGTTTTTTTGTACTGCGCTGCAGAATATGTTAGCACTATATAAATAAATGTCGTTTTATTAGGTCTTTAGCCTCTGCTTGTGGTTTTTTTGTACTGCGCTGTGGAATATGTTAGCACTATATAAATAAATGTCATTTTATTAGTTCTTTAGCCTCTGCTTGTGTTTTTTTTGTACTGCGCTGTGGAATATGTTAGCACTATATAAATAAATGTCATTTTATTAGGTCTTTAGCCTCTGCTTGTGTTTTTTTGTACTGCGCTGTGGAATATGTTAGCACTATATAAATAAATGTCATTTTATTAGTTCTTTAGCCTCTGCTTGTGTTTTTTTGTACTGCGCTGTGGAATATGTTAGCACTATATAAATAAATGTCATTTTATTAGGTCTTTAGCCTCTGCTTGTGTTTTTTGTACTGCGCTGCGGAATATGTTAGCACTATATAAATAATTGTCATTTTATTAGGTCTTTAGCCTCTGCTTGTGTTTTTTGTACTGCGCTGCGGAATATGTTAGCACTATATATATAAATGTCATTTTATTAGGTCTTTAGCTTCTGCTTGTGTTTTTTTGTACTGCGCTGCACAATATGTTAGCACTATATAAATAAATGTCATTTTATTTGGTCTTTAGCCTCTGCTTGTGTTTATTTGTACTGCGCTGTGGAATATGTTAGCACTATATAAATAAATGTCATTTTATTAGGTTTTTAGCCTCTGCTTGTGTTTTTTTTGTACTGCGCTGCGGAATATGTTAGCACTATATAAATAAATGTCATTTTATTAGGTCTTTAGCCTCTGCTTGTGTTTTTTTTGTACTGCGCTGCGGAATATGTTAGCACTATATAAATAAATGTCATTTTATAAGGTCTTTAGCCTCTGCTTGTGTTTGTTTGTACTGCGCTGTGGAATATGTTAGCACTATATAAATAAATGTCATTTTATTAGGTCTTTAGCCTCTGCTTGTGTTTTTTTTGTACTGCGCTGTGGAATATGTTAGCACTATATAAATAAATGTCATTTTATTAGGTCTTTAGCCTCTGCTTGTGTTTTTTTTGTACTGCGCTGCGCAATATGTTAGCACTATATAAATAAATGTCATTTTATTTGGTCTTTAGCCTCTGCTTGTGTTTTTTTTGTACTGCGCTGCGGAATATGTTAGCACTATATAAATAAATGTCATTTTATTAGGTCTTTAGCCTCTGCTTGTGTTTTTTTGTACTGCGCTGTGGAATATGTTAGCACTATATAAATAAATGTCATTTTATTAGGTCTTTAGCCTCTGCTTGTGTTTTTTTGTACTGCGCTGTGGAATATGTTAGCACTATATAAATAAATGTCATTTTATTTGGTCTTTAGCCTCTGCTTGTGTTTTTTTGTACTGCGCTGTGGAATATGTTAGCACTATATAAATAAATGTCATTTTATTTGGTCTTTAGCCTCTGCTTGTGTTTTTTTTGTACTGCGCTGTGCGCAATATGTTAGCACTATATAAATAAATGTCATTTTATTAGGTCTTTAGCCTCTGCTTGTGTTTTTTTGTACTGCGCTGTGGAATATGTTAGCACTATATAAATAATTGTCATTTTATTAGGTCTTTAGCCTCTGCTTGTGTTTTTTTGTACTGCGCTGTGGAATATGTTAGCACTATATAAATAAATGTCATTTTATTAGGTCTTTAGCCTCTGCTTGTGTTTTTTTGTACTGCGCTGCGCAATATGTTAGCACTATATAAATAAATGTCATTTTATTAGTTCTTTAGCCTCTGCTTGTGTTTTTTTTGTACTGCGCTGTGGAATATGTTAGCACTATATAAATGTCATTTTATTAGGTCTTTAGCCTCTGCTTGTGTGTTTTTTTTGTACTGCGCTGTGGAATATGTTAGCACTATATAAATAAATGTCATTTTATTAGGTCTTTAGCCTCTGCTTGTGCTTTTATTTTGTACTGCGCTGTGGAATATGTTAGCACTATATAAATAAATGTCATTTTATTAGTCTTTAGCCTCTGCTTGTGTTTTTTTTGTACTGCGCTGTGGAATATGTTAGCACTATATAAATAAATGTCATTTTATTAGGTCTTTAGCCTCTGCTTGTGTTTTTTTGTACTGCGCTGTGGAATATGTTAGCACTATATAAATAAATGTCATTTTATTAGGTCTTTAGCCTCTGCTTGTGCTTTTTTTTTGTACTGCGCTGTGGAATATGTTAGCACTATATAAATAAATGTCATTTTATTAGGTCTTTAGCCTCTGCTTGTGTTTTTTTTGTACTGCGCTATGGAATATGTTAGCACTATATAAATAAATGTCATTTTATTAGGTCTTTAGCCTCTGCTTGTGCTTTTTTTTGTACTGCGCTGTGGAATATGTTAGCACTATATAAATAAATGTCATTTTATTAGGTCTTTAGCCTCTGCTTGTGCTTTTTTTTGTACTGCGCTGTGGAATATGTTAGCACTATATAAATAAATGTCATTTTATTACGTCTTTAGCCTCTGCTTGTGTTTTTTTGTACTGCGCTGCGGAATATGTTAGCACTATATAAATAAATTTCATTTTATTAGGTCTTTAGTCTCTGCTTGTTTTTTTTTTGTACTGCGCTGTGGAATATGTTAGCACTATATAAATAAATGTCGTTTTATTAGGTCTTTAGCCTCTGCTTGTGCTTTTTTTTTGTACTGCGCTGCGGAATATGTTAGCACTATATAAATAAATGTCATTTTATTAGGTCTGTAGCCTCTGCTTGTGCTTTTTTGTACTGCGCTGTGGAATATGTTAGCACTATATAAATAAATGTCATTTTATTAGGTCTGTAGCCTCTGCTTGTGCTTTTTTGTACTGCGCTGTGGAATATGTTAGCACTATATAAATAAATGTCATTTTATTTGGTCTTTAGCCTCTGCTTGTGTTTTTTTGTACTGCGCTGCGGAATATGTTTGCACTATATAAATAAATGTCATTTTATTTGGTCTTTAGCCTCTGCTTGTGTTTTTTTGTACTGCGCTGTGGAATATGTTAGCACTATATAAATAAATGTCATTTTATTAGGTCTTAGCCTCTGCTTGTGTTTTTTTGTACTGCGCTGTGGAATATGTTAGCACTATATAAATAAATGTCATTTTATTTGGTCTTTAGCCTCTGCTTGTGTTTTTTTGTACTGCGCTGTGGAATATGTTAGCACTATATAAATAAATGTCATTTTATTAGGTCTTTAGCCTCTGCTTGTGTTTTTTTGTGCTGCGCTGTGGAATATGTTAGCACTATATAAATAAATGTCATTTTATTTGGTCTTTAGCCTCTGCTTGTGTTTTTTTGTACTGCGCTGTGGAATATGTTAGCACTATATAAATAAATGTCATTTTATTAAGTCTTTAGCCTCTGCTTGTGTTTTTTTGTACTGCGCTGTGGAATATGTTAGCACTATATAAATAAATGTCATTTTATTAGGTCTTTAGCCTCTGCTTGTGCTTTTTTGTACTGCGCTGTGGAATATGTTAGCACTATATAAATAAATGTCATTTTATTAGGTCTTTAGCCTCTGCTTGTGTTTTTTTTGTACTGCGCTGCGGAATATGTTAGCACTATATAAATAAATGTCATTTTATTACGTCTTTAGCTTCTGCTTGTGTTTTTTTGTACTGCGCTATGGAATATGTTAGCACTTTATAGATAAATGTCATTTTATTAGGTCTTTCGCTTCTGCCTGTGGTTTTTTTGTACTGCGCTTCACAATATGTTGGCACTTTATAAATAAATGTCATTTTATTAGGTCTTTAGCCTCTGCTTGTGTTTTTTTGGTACTGCACTGCGGAATATGTTGGCGCTTTAGAAGTAATTGTCATTTTATTAGGTCTTTAGTAGGGATGAGCCAAACACTCCCCGAGTTCGGTTCGAGCCCGATCCCGAACTTCCCATTTGTTCGGGACCGAACCCGAACCCCCATGCAAGTCAATGGGGCTGAAAATTCGGTTTTTTAGAGTGCCCTCCAAGAGGGCATATACAGTATGCTACATATTTGCCATAAAAGGTGTATGGGGGTCCGGGTAGTGCCCTGGGGGACAGGAAACAAGGACAAAAAGTAAAAAAAAAAACGTTTTTAAAGGGACAGTGAGGTTTCCATGAAATAAGGGTTAAAAATAAAAACGAAAAATTCCTTCAAATATTGTGCCTAGGAGGTCCCCATAACCTGCCCGTGAAGTGGCGGATTTCTAGGATGTATAGAAACACTTAAAAACAAATGATGTTTCATATGACGGTAAATGCTTTTCCTTTAATCTATCCATAAACAACTGCTTGGGGCGGCAACCTGTATGAAAAGAGGAGACATTTTCGTACACGCAGAAAAAGTTTAGTGATTTTTTTGGCTAAATTATTGTAAAACTTATGCAGGCTTTGGATGAAAGTAACAATAGGTGCTTCAAAATTGGGCTTTTAGCGTTGGCAATAGTGGCGTCACAAGGATTCTGTTTTTACTCTGGATGCACTGTGCACACTCTCTCTTAACTGCATCCAGTGGTAACTTCAGGATTACTGAATCTATATAACATAAAATCCTAACCTATTATACAGTCTATCTTAAATAACAATTGGTACAAACATATCTAGAATTATACAAATCTACCTAGCAACAAAATATAATCTGGTTTCACTTTCAATCTCTTTTGGAGATTGCACAGAACAAATATCATACACAAGTAATAACATTCTGCACATTTTCTCAGAAATAAAACCTACTTAAAACTGATTCTGGGAACTGGAGTTACTCGTACATAAGGCTTCTGTTACTATACTAGCATGCTTTCCTAATTCAGCCATGTTGATTACAACACGTGGCTGCAGTGAATCCATTTAGCAACCTGTGTAACCAGACCGATTTAACAGCATAAAACACTGATGCTTCCTTCATTCTGTTAAATGACATTCTCCATGTTAAAGGAGAGAACAACTATACAGACATTAATACAGCTACTGCAGTTTACAATGCATATTACACCAGGCCTGTCACAGCAATCAGTCTGCAGGGGTCTGTCTGACCAAACTCCTATTTACATAAAATCTCTAATAACCTTTCTCATTAACTGTTAGACTTTAGATACTTTTCTGCCTACCTGAAACAGATAAAAGATTCTGTTTTTACTCTGGATGCACTGTGCACACTCTCTCTTAACTGCATCCAGGGGTAACTTCAGGATTACTGAATCCCTGAGACAACCACATGGTATTAAGTACAGTTTCTGTGGCTGAGGACACAGCAGTGACACCCGCTGGTAGGAGGTCAGAACAGCAGCAACAGAACTATGTTCTGGTAAATTTCAATAATAACAAAACAAAATGCTTTCTACTTAGTCCTGTTTACAGTACTCTTTTGGGGTGCAATGAGTTTAATACCGATTTAATACACAGAGTGCCACAATGACATTGATGATGATGAGGTCACTGACTCCACCTGGGTGCCAGATCGAACTGAGGAATCAAGTGAGGAGGAGGAGGCACAGCAAACACGAGGCACAACATCCTCTGTGACCAACCGTAGCACTAGCCAGTCCAAGGCATCACATGTCAGAGCTGCTCCGGTGCAGAGCGCTGTTGTCTCAAAGAACACATGCAGGAACTCTGCTGTCTGGGAGTTCTTTAAGAACTGTGCAGCAGACCCCACCGTTGCTATTTGTAATCTATGTCAGAGGAGGCTGAAGCGTGGGATAAACACCGGACACTTGGGTACCACGTGCTTGAGGCGACATATGAGCAAGTGCCACACATCCTGTTGGGGAAAAACTTTGCGTAGGTCCTCCTCCTCCTCATCTGTCTCTACCCACACTGTATGTCCTGCCATGCAATTGCCTACAACCTCCACCGACAGGGATGATGCTACAGTAACGGATGTACCAGCAGGTCCTTCCTCACAATGTGACATCATCCCAGTAGCTGAAGATTTACGCAGTCAGATTACGTTGCCGCAGCTGCTGCAGCGAAAGAAAAAATATAGTCCCAACCATCCCCAAGCACAGCGTCTAAATGCCAGCTTAGCAAAATTACTCGCATTGCAGCTGCTGCCTTTCCAGCTGATGGACTCTGCTCCCTTCCGTGAATTTGCTGAATGCGCTGTACCACAGTGGCAGGTTCCAAAACGCCATTACTTTTCACGCAGGGCCATTCCAGCACTATACCAGCACGTGGAAGACAATGTTATCCAGTCATTGGGAAAGGCAGTCAGCAGCAAGGTGCATGTCACTTTAGACACGTGGTCCAGCAAGCATGTACAGGGTCGTTACATTTCCTTCACGGCACACTGGGTAACTCTGATTGCAGCTGGGAGGGATCCAAGACGGGGCTCTGTGCCGGAGTTTGTTCATCCAACACACCTCCAGAAAGATGCTTGTATGAGGTCTGTCTGCTCCACCACCACCACCTCTTCCTCCTCCTCCTTCTCTGTCTCTGGCGAAGTGGCAGTTAAACCGACGCCTGACAGGGTCTACGCAATGGCTCAAGCAAAAAGATGCCATACTGTGCTTGAGCTGGTTTGTTTAGGGGACAGGAGCCACACCGGGTCAGAAATTTTGTCAGCTCTGCAGGGGCAGGTACAGAGATGGTTAACACCACGCCAGCTTGAGCTGGGAATGATCGTCTGCGATAATGGCAGCAACCTTCTCTCCGCCCTACGCAAGGGTAAATTGACGCATGTACCATGCCTAGCACACGTCCTAAATCTGGTGGTACAGCGTTTCCTAACCAAGTACCCAGGGCTGCCAGAGCTTCTCATCCAGGCCAGTAAAGTCTGCAGCCACTTCAGACGGTCATTCCCAGCAAGTGTTCGCCTGGCAGAAATTCAAAGAGAATTCCACCTTCCCACAAACCGTCTGATCTGTGACATGCCCACCAGGTGGAATTCGACATTAGCAATGCTGCAGCGTCTGCACAAGCAGCAGAGGGCCATCAACGAGTACCAGGTTCAGGTCAACTTGGTTTCCCCCCCCGCAGTGGCTGATGATCAAGGATGCATGCACTGTACTGTCACCATTTGAGGAGGCAACGAGGATGGTGAGCAGGGACAGTGAATGCATCAGTGACGCAATTCCTTTAGTGTTCCTGCTGGAGCACACTGCAAGGAATTATAGATGTGGCTCTAGAGGCAGAGCAGCGAGAGGAAGAGGAGGCCTTCCCTAGCTCTCAAGGCCCCAGTCTTTCTGCAGACAGCATTCCAGCCGGTCCTACTTAGATCAGACAGGAGGAGGAGGAGGAGGAGGACTATTTAAGTAGTGGGGGCATTGAAGGTGGGGATTCCTCAAGGCAGGGTTTTGTGTGCCCAGAAACAGAAGGGCTTGTGCGTGGCTGGGAGGAGGAAGTGCACGATACGGTCATCCTCATTGACCAGGAAGACTTGGCAGCTAATGCCACCTCCAACCTACGCTGCATGGACTCCCTAATGATGCAAAGTCTGCTAAAGGACCCCAGGATTCGTGCTATCAAGGAGAGGGATCATTACTGGTTGGCAACCCTTCTTGATCCACGATACAAGGGGAAAGTTGCAGAGCTCATCCTGCCCGCACAGAGGGAGCACAGGATGAAAAAACTTGAGGAAGCTCTAAAGCGACACTTGTGTAACACCTTTCCAGGCACTGGTAGATTACCAAGTGCTGACACACGTGCTTCTGAGGCTGCGGATGATCATTGGAATAGTGGTGAAGGCCAGGGCCGCTTGACTGATGCATTTTTAAATTTTTTTAGTCCTCGACGCCCAGGGACGTCAAATGTAGGCACCCATTGCCAGCGTCTTCACCATATGGTGCAGGACTACCTAGGGGCAAGGGCAGACTTGGATACCTTTCCAGCAGATGATCCACTGGCTTACTGGGTGTTGAGATTGGATCACTGGCCAGAACTTAGCCAATATGCTATGCAGCTACTAGGTTGCCCTTCATCTAGCGTGCTTTCCGAAAGGACGTTCAGTGCCGCTGGAGGTTTTGCCACAGACAAAAGAGTGCGTCTGTCCACCGACTCTGTAGACCGGCTGACATTTATAAAAATGAATCAGTCCTGGATCAGCAGCTATCAATCCCCTGATGCTGAGGTAACGGAATAGATAGGGGATGTCTTCTGCATGCACAAAACCTCCAGCACTGAACTCTTCCACAATACCACAAAAGGGTTACGGTGTGAAGGCACTTGCTGCCATGAAAGGCACAATATCTGGCTGCACTGACGCCCATTAAAAAAAACAAAAAACTTTTCAATATAGGACCACATGGTCCACCCCTGCATTCTTCCACAATACCACAGAGGGGTTACTGTATGATGATACTTGCTGGCCTGGCATTAAAGGCACAATATCTGGGTGCACTGACGCCCATTAACAGATAAAAAACTTTTCAATAAGGACCACATGGTCCACCCCTGCACTCTTCCACAATACCACAGAGGGGTTACTGTATGATGATACTTGCTGGCCTGGCATTAAAGGCACAATATCTGGGTGCACTGACCCCTTGACCAGAATCATATCTTTTCAATATAGGACCACATGGTCGAACCCCTACATTCATCCACAATACCACAGAGGGGTTACTGTATGATAGTACTTGCAGGCCTGGCACCAAAAGCACAATATTTGGGTGCACTGCCATTGACGCCTGTATCAGATTCATATCCTCAGAGGGGTTACGGTGTGACGGCACTGTTGGGGACGCTGAAGGACCAATTTTGAAGCACCTATTGTTACTTTCATCCAAAGCCTGCATAAGTTTCACAATAATTTAGCCAAAAAGATCAGTAAACTTTTTCTGCGTGTACGAAAATGTCTCCTCTTTTCATACAGACTGCCGCCCCAAGCAGTTGTTTATGGATAGATTAAAGGAAAAGCATTTACCGTCATATGAAACGTCATTTTTTTGTTTTTAAGTGTTTCTATACATCCTAGAAATCCGCCACTTCACGGGCAGGTTATGGGGACCTCCTAGGCACGATATTTGAAGGAATTTTTGGTTTTTATTTTTTACCCTTATTTCATGGAAAATTCAGTCCCTTTAAAAACGTTTTTTTTTTTACTTTTTGTTCTTGTTTCCTGTCCCCCAGGGCACTACCCGGACCCCCATACACCTTTTATGGCAAATATGTAGCATATATGCCCTCTTGGAGGGCACTCTAAAACACAAATTTTCAGCCCCTTTGACTTGCATTGGGTTCGAGTTCGGGTTCGGGCTCGAACCGAACTCGGGGAGTGTTCGGCTCATCCCTATTTATAATTAACATATTAACCCATGGGTAACCGCACACCATTTAATATTATATAATTAGCATATTAACCCATGGGTAACCACACACCATTTAATATTATATAATTAACATATTAACCCATGGGTAACCGCACACCATTTAATATTATATAATTAACATATTAATCCATGGGTAACCGCACACCATTTAATATTATATAATTAGCATATTAACCAAAGGGTAACCGCACACCATTTAATTATATATTAATCATATTAACCCATGGGTAACCACACACCATTTAATATTAGTTAGCATATTAACTCATGGGTAACCGCACACCATTTAATATTAATTAGCATATTAACCCATGGGTAACCGCACACCATTTAATATTATATAATTAGCATATTAACTCATGGGTAACCGCACACCATTTAATATTATATAATTGGCATATTAAACCATGGGTAACCGCACACCATTTAATATTATATAATTGGCATATTAAACCATGGGTAACCGCACACCATTTAATATTATATAATTGGCATATTAAACCATGGGTAACCGCATACCATTTAATATTAATTAGCATTTTAACCCATGGGTAACCGCACATCATTTAATATTATATAATTATCATATTAACCCATGGGTAACCGCACACCATTTAATATTATATAATTAGCATATTAACCCATGGGTAACCGCACACCATTTAATATTATATAATTAGCATATTAAACCATGGGTAACCGCACACCATTTAATATTATATAATTAACATATTAACCCATGGGTAACCGCAAACCATTTAATATTATATAATTAGCATATTAACCCATGGGTAACCGCAAACCATTTAATATTATATAATTAGCATATTAACCCATGGATAACCACACACCATTTAATATTATATAATTAGCATATTAACCCATGGGTAACCGCACACCATTTAATATTAATTAGCATTTTAACCCATGGGTAACCGCACACCATTTAATATTATACAATTACCATACTAACCCATGGGTAACCGCACACCATTTAATATTATATATATAGCATATTAACCCATGGGTAACCACACACCATTTAATATTATATAATTAGGATATTAACCCATGGGTAACCGCACACCATTTAATATTATATAATTAGCATATTAACCCATGGGTAATCGCACACCATTTAATATTATATAATTAGCATATTAACCCATGAGTAACCGCACACCATTTAATATTAATTAGCATATTAACCCATGGGTAACCGCACACAATTTAATATTATATAAGTAGCATATTAACCCATGGGTAACTGCACACCATTTAATATTATATAATTAACATATTAACCCATGGGTAACCGCACACCATTTAATATTATATAATTAACATATTAACCCATGGGTAACCACACACCATTTAATATTATATAATTAACATATTAACCCATGGGTAACCGCACACCATTTAATATTATATAGTTAGTAAATTACCCCCTGTGGCACATTAGATCCGTATTTCTATCATGCCAGGTACATAAGTATCTAACTGTGTCCATCTATCGGTATATATATATAAATATATATATATAATCTATGGCTATCTATAGATACCAGGCCATTTGGCGCAGCTGGCCTAAGAAATCAATGGCTGTGTTTCCAGTCTGCTGGAGGAAACAATTAAGCAGGTTCGTGGCTATTTTCTCTGGAGTCATCAAAGGTGTGAATTAAAGATAAAACCTCTTTGGGGTCTACCCAGCAGGCAGAAAGAGCAATTGCTCATGGCAGGGAGAAGACGCAGACAGAGTGGCACCCCAACCGCATATCAAAGAAGCAATCACATTCTCTGATCACAGAAGGTGGTCTTTGGGAGATGATTGATAGACCAGGGAGTTAAGAGTAAAGACAAGCATACTGAGCGTGCTCAGGAGAGGGGAATTCTGGGATATGTAGTGCAGGAGACTGGGCCATTTGTGGGTGGGTTTTGGAAGGACCAGGAAGTGTATAAATTCTGAAACTGGCCATGTGCTGGGGCTGATCACACGGGGTACATTCGAATGATGATGATCGGTCCATGCTGTCCATGTTTCTATCTCCAGGCCCCAGGAGTCGCCGATGCTAGCTTACTGATTAGCTTGTTGTAAGTAACGCTCTGTGCTTAATCCCTTTCTTTTATTTGCTGTGTAGTGTGTAATTAATTGATTTATTCTAGCTATAATTTTTCCTGTAACAATGCACTGTGATTTTTCTATATCATAAATAAAACTTATTTAAGTTCTGCTTCTGGCTGATGAGATCCACGCTAACTAAGAGATTGGAGTATTGCTGATAGTTTTAATATCGGGTAGATACGAAATTGTGAGTTGTGGTCGCGGGGGATGGCAGGTATTGTTGTCTATGCCGTCACTGTCCAGGTCTAGGGTAGGCAGACAGTGCGGTTGCTTAGCCCTGCGTCTCTCACTGCGACATGCATAGTGTCCATGAGGACTGGTGGCAGCGTAACTAATAGAATAGGAAAGTGAGCCCAGGGATTGTGGGAGACGTAATCATTACCCGCTTCAAGAGAAGACTTGTACTGCGCTGCAATCCTGTGATCATTGTATTGCGCTCTACGTACCTGTTGTGAGAGAGAAGTGTGCAGAGACAGATAGTTGGTGGCTTAACCTGGTGTCTTTCGCAGCAGCGCACGTAGTGGTCGTGACACCCCCTGTGTGGCATCGCATTCTTTATATTATCTAAACACACACACACATAAAGACTGCGTCTCGCTGTGTCGGCGGTGTGATGTTGCGCAGTAGCAGTGATATGGATCAGACTTAAACAGTCTCTTGCTCGAATGCCTGCTGGCTGCTGCCAAAAGGTGGAGAAGCCAATCAATTCAAGTGCGCACTGAAAGAAATGACAGACTCGCTGGCTAGTTGTCTATGTAGTCTTTCTCGGAAAAAGCCGGGTGACTTCTCTGCTCTTTATTGAAAAGATACAAGCTTTTATGCTACTTCGTGCGTAACGAAAACAGGCTGTTGCCCAATATTTTTTTAAAAATATGTTTATTGTAGATTCAAGCATTACAGCACAAAATAAAGGTGATGACATGCAGTACAACGAAAATAGTAATAAATAACTCCCAACATAGTGCTACGACTAATCTGCAACCTTTAGACAGTCAAATAACTATCGAGCGCCCTGGAGCATGATGTCGGCAACAGAGGAGGGCCGTGAGCGAACTTAATAGAAACCATTCAATGAATTGGAAGTCCTTTAAATCGGGGACAAACTATCCTCTGGCAGATGTTGAATAAAAGGCCCCCAAACCTCAAAAACCCGCCCACCTTGTCCTCTTTATGAAGACTTGCTTCCGCCCAATCATGCCTAAAGATAGAGTAAAACCTTGAGTAGAACATCGAGAACGAGGGGGGGGGCCTCTATCCACTGGCCCAAAATAGCTTTCTTTGCAGACGCTGCAATAATGCCTAAAAGCGTTTTCTGAGCTCTAGATAATGGACTTGTTTCCTGGTCAGAAAGAATGTTAAATAATGCCCAGTCTGGAGAGGTCGGCATTCCAACTTCAAAATTCGGGATCCGAATCTTCTAATGGTGTTCCAGAAAAGCCTAATGTGGGGGCACGACCACAGGCAATGAAAGAGATCTGCCCTGTCTTGTGAGCATTTAAGACAACGTCCTGAACTGAGTGGATTATAAAGGGCCAGTATGGCTGGCGCCACATAGGCCCCGTGCAATAATTTATAAAACATTTCTCCATATTGGGCCGAGGGAATTTGTTTCTGTGATCTATTGGTGGCTGCTATAAGCGAAAAAGGTGACTGTTGCGGGAGATGGAGGCACCAAGAGGCTATCCCTGCGGTGACGGCTGTCCAATCATAGTGTGGACGGAGTGTTTGTTGGAAGGTAGCTGTCGAGGGGCCTACCTTCATTATGCTATCTAGAGGGTTAAGGAAATCCCTAGGCCCCAAATCCCTCAGCTGTTGCGAGATAAATGTGGAGAGTTGCAAATAATACATGGGATGCAGGAATGTGGGTGCTATTATGTCACAGAGAGCTTCGTAGGGGAGAAGGGTGCGGGAAGGGAGTCGCAGTACGTGACTAATTTGGGATAAGCCCTTACGCGCTAGGGCCCAAAAGGCCGGGACAGGCAAACCATTTTGGAAGCTCGGGTTGCGAAGCAAAGGCTGATAAATCGAAGTTTTCCAGGACAAGCCCCAGTGTTTCCTGGCCTTGCACCATGCAACTCGACCCACATTAAGAAGAGGGTTCGCCCTTTGAGTGGGCGGCAGCGAGGCGGGAGATAAGTGTAGAAGAGCCCCTACTCACAACGGGTAAACCATTGCCTGATCTAATTTATAATCCATAAATCTGGAGGAGCCTGTTATCCAATCTGCGACTAAGCGGTATTGGGCTGCCATGTTGTATGAGCCTATCTCTGGCATATTCACGCCTCCCAGACTATATGGCAGTTGTAATTTGTGCAGCGCTATACGCGCCCTCCCACCTTCCCAGATAAACTTACTAAATAGGGAATGAATGGTCGAAATATCCCTTTTTTTTAGGAGTATGGGTAGCATTTGGATCGGATATAACAGGCGTGGGAACGCAACCATTTTTATGAGGCTGATTCTACCCATGTAAGATAGTGGGAGCTTGGTCCAAGAGGAAAGCAAAGTTTTAAATTGGGTCACCAACGGTGGGATTGTTACCTCGTATAATCTCATCAATTGGGAGCAGTAGTCCCAGGCATTTAAATGTGCCGCCCTCGCAACAACAAAATGGTAGGCAGTTCGCTAGGAGGGCCCTGCAGTCCCGACCCAGAGGAATGGCCAATGTTTTATCAAAGTTTATTTTAAAACCCGAGGCTATATGAAATCGTTCCAAGTAGTCAAGTAGTGTTGGGAGCACCCTTTCTGGGTCAGAGAAGAACAAGAGCAAATCGTCTGCAAACGCCACCACCCTCACCTCCTGGTCGCCAACCCTTATGCCTTCGACGTCAGGTCGAGTTAAAGGATACGTATAAATGGTTCAATAGCAAGGTTAAAAAAAAGAGGGGATAAAGGGCACCCGTCTCGTGCCCCGTTCCAATAAGAAGGGGTTAGAGTTAAGCTCATTAGTCGTCACTGTGGCCACCGGAAAACGATATAGTGCCTCAAACACGTTCCTCATTGATCTGCCAAAAAAATTATATTTAAAAAACCAACGCAGGTAGGCCCAAGATATTCGGTCAAATGCTTTGTCTGCATCGCAGCTAAGGATCAGGTCAACCGAAGGTTGACGTTCGTTTGACGCCCAAATGGCTGCCAGAGTGCGTCTAATATTCTGAACGGAGTGACGCCCCTTTAGGAAACCCGTTTGCGCAGGGGAAATAAAGTCTGTCAAAGGTGCCTGGAGTCTGCATTTCCATGATACCAGACAAAAGTTTCAGGTCGACATTCAAAAGAGAAATCGGACGTTAGGATGTGATTAGCATGGGATCTTTATTCGGCTTGGGAAGGACAACAATTCGTGAGGTATTAAAAGTTGGTGGGTGGTCTTTGCCCTGTAGTATATTATTAAAAAGCGTTGCGAGATTCGGAACTATGTGACCCCGTAAAAGTTTGTAAAATTCCGCCAAAAAACGTCCGGACCCAGCGTCTTGTGAAGCTGTAAGCGATGGATTTCCGTCGGGCTAATTGGGGCGTTTAACTTTTCCCGAGCCTCCGAATCTAATTCTGGTAGGTTTGCTTCTAAAAAGATATTGGCCTGGGGCTCCCAGACGTCCGGTTCTGCCTTATAAAATTGCGCAAAGTAATCCCTGAAATAAGCATCGATTTTTAACGGATCCGTTAGAAGCACACCGGTAGGTCTTGATCCGCGAAATTGAGGGAGGTGCTGGCGTCTGCAGTAGAAGAAGGTTGGACAATAATTTACCCTGTTTGTTACCCCAGCGAAAAAAAAAAAATTTGTTGGTGGAACCAGAAATATTGTGCCCTGTCCTCGACTATTTCTGCATATACCTTCTTGCTAGACTTGTATTCCGTCGCAGATTGGGCAGTGGCGTGAAGTATGTGAGACCTGTACACGGACACTAGGGCCGAATGTGCCTCCTGTAGCCTTCTATTGATCTCTTTTCGCTTGCGCGATACATATTCTATTATATGACCCCTCATTACTGACTTGGCTGCCTCCCAAAATAGATTGATGTCGTCTAGATGTTCTATATTGTCATAGAAACATAGAAACATAGAAAGATGTCGGCAGATAAGAACCTTTCGGCCCATCTAGTCTGCCCAATTGTCATCCACATAATTGTTCAGCACAACTCCATATGGTTCCTAAATCCCTCCAATTTGTATAGCCAAGCCGGGAAGCGCCAGTTGCGGGACTTCGGGAGAGGAGAGCCCAGCCGTAACTCAATTGTGACTACCGCATGGTCAGAGATATGTATCATGCCAATAGAGGCATCGAGTAGGGTATGCTGCAAGGAAAGTGACAAGAGGAACATATCTATGCGGGAGAAGGAATCGTGGGGGTGTGAATAAAATGAGTAATCCCTCCCCTCCGGGTTAAGGAATCTCCATGCGTCTACCGGTACAATATGGTTTTGTAAGAACTTAGGTCCCGCAGTGGACTGCGTGGTGTCTGGAGATCTTCTAGGCCGCGAGTGATCCAGAGTTTGGTCTACCACTGCGTTAAAATCCCCTCCCACCAGACAGTGATCAAAATTATGTTGCAGCAGTTGTGCATATAAGTCAGAATAAAACTGTAGATGGGGAGGATGAGGGGCGTACACATTCACCAGCAAGTATCTTGCTTCTTGGATGGACACCAACAGGATGGAAAATCTGCCCTGCGGGTCGTTCTTTTCCTCCAGTACCACATGCGGAAGCGCCTTGTTTAACAAAATCGCAGTGCCACGTTTTTTATTTACATACGGGGCTGAGGTTTGGTAACCGATCCAGGGTGCCCGGAGGAGATTAGTGGGTGAAGACCAATGGGTCTCTTGGAAAAAGACAATATCCGGTCGTAATTTAGATAAGTGTGTGAGCACCTTCTTTCTTTTTATAGGGGAGTTTAGTCCCTCCACGTTCCACGAGACCACCTTAAAGGAGACCTTATGAACGGATTCCTGGGATGTCATATTCTGGGAGATAAGAACGGGAACGGACACGGCGTGTCCATAACAACTAGAGGGAATCCATCATGGTAAGGGGGGAACATGGCCGTCCCAGAAGCAGCCACAATTCCCAGTTTAAGGGGCAAGGAACAAAATTGCTGACTTGAATCTAGATTTGCACATTTTTGTTTTGGAACCATAACATATTGAAATTAACACTTAATACTAAGAACATTAACCACTGAAAAACATTAACTAACGAACAACACATCAAACCAAGGACATGCCATCTGTCTTGCAAAACTTGACCAATCTCCAGCGGAAAGGCCATGAGGGGGAGAATCAGCATTTTATCAACCTGACTGAGAGTCAGTGGCGAAAGCGATGGAGATTAGGACGGGTCTGGACCTCCTCAGACTGGGGAACGCCGAGGCAACGGTGAAACCCCTCCGTCTGCACTCTCGCCCCGGAGAAGAGCGGTTTCGGCCTCCCGCGGGGTATCAAAGTAATGCGTTGTCCCATTAAAAACCACACGGAGTCGGGCCGGGTACAGGAGGGAAAAGCGGACGTTCTGGGTCACCAATTTGGAGCACACTGAAGAAAACGCCCGTCGTTTAGATGATACCGCGGCTGAAAAGTCCTGAAATAACCAGAGTGTGGCAACCTGGTAGTCCAGGTTTCAGAGGCGATGATAAGCTGGGAGAATCTTGGTTTTGTCAGTGTAATTCGGGAAACGCATAATCACTGGTCTTGGACGCCCTGCAGATGGGTTCAGGTCCGGACCCAACCTGTGCACTCTCTCTACTGCCACTGGACAGGACTCGATGTTGTAGCCTAGATGAGAGGGTAGCCAGACTGAGGCCCATTCGTGTAAGGCCGGGCCCTTCACCGATTCTGGCAGGCCTATGATACGTAAGTTGTTGTTGCCCAATATTTTAATCGTCAGTAAAATTGTGAAATTGCAGACTTATGTTGAATAATAAAGAAAAGTAAACATCAGCTTATCGGTTTGTCCCCTTAGTCGTCAAGGGCGTTGTTACAAGATGTTCCAAAATATTCTCTTCTTGATACCAGAAAGAGGAACTACATGTGCTGAAATCTGCTTAGATAGCGTGTTAAGCAATAATATAAATTTGATTCTTATAAAAACAGTTTAATTAATTTTCTTTTCTTAACCCCTTCACTGCTGAGGCATTTCACTGCTGTGTGCTGAGCTCATTTTTACCGCTTTCGCTCATCATGTTTAAATGCGATTTGAAGCCACATTTTAATAAATGACCAAGACATATTATATATCGTTCTTTCCGGCAGACTCCGCAGATTCATAATATATCACTTTTATATGTATACGTCATGTCCTATCTGTATATTATAACAAAAAATACAATAAAAGTTGAATTTTTAATCATCTGCAGTGTGTAAAGTGTTTTTTTTCACATTTTATCACATGAGCGTTTGCGGTTATGTTTTATATGGGGTGCGCTTGTACAAAAATTTGAAATGGGGACTTGTTACATTTTGTGGGGGGAATTACGTGATTTTTAGCAAACGCACCCCATAGAAAAAAATCATTAGTGCAGCATCATTGTTCACATTATAATTGAAATGTGAACAATATTGCTGCATTAATAAAAACAACACACAAAAAAAAAACATGTTTTTTTTAATTTTTATTTAAATTTATTTATTATTTTTATATATTTTTTTTTTTACTTTGTACCTAGTCATGTTGGGTATCATTCGAAAGGCCATGCTCAGGTTCTGGAGATATCAGGGTTCACAAGAACCCCCTATCTCCACCAGGGGATTTCCTTGGGAAATCCCCTGGCAGCTAGGGGTTCCCTGGCTATCTGACGTCATCACGCTATGCATGATGACATCAGGCAGCGAGGGGAGACCCGGGGGTGGAGCCGCCATCCAAGATGGCGCCCCCCACCGGAGCTAGGCTGCACTTCAGCGCCACAAGGGGCTGAAGTGCAACCCAGCGCTTGAGGGGTTAAAGCCAGGCACCGCTTAAAAGGGGAGACCCTCCCCTTTTAAGCGGTGCCTGGCTTTTGGCGCTGCTCCTTTCCTTTTCCTTTTCCGATCAGGAGGGAGAGGGATCCGAACGGATCCCCCCTCCCTTCCAGGCTATCTCCCGGCATTGCCGGGGGGGTCGCCTGGAAATGACGTCATTGCGCTTGGCGCGATGACGTCATTTACGCCGGGAGGAGCTTGACTTCAGCGTCTGAGGACGCTGAAGTCAGAACGCCGCGGGACCCCGGACAGAGAGGTGAGTATCTCCGCTGGGGGTCCCGCACAGCTGATGACGTGTGGGGCACGTCCTCAGCATGTAACGTGCATCAATGAGGACGTGCCCCACACGTCTTCAGCAGTGAAAGGGTTAAAGCTGTACTGTTATATTTGAAATGGGCATTTTTCTAAGCTTTCCTTAATTATTAAAGCAGATATATATATCTTGTCCATAACGGTCGCCCCTAAAAATACACATTTCTCAATCGTAACCCTTGGAGTCGAGCTGCGCCTTATCCGTCCCCCTAGTGTCTCGCCAGCCGTCTCCATTCTTCACCGAGGTTGAGACGAGTAGGCCCTATTGGCGCTACTCCCCTTTGTAGTCGGACTTGGAGCTTGGCGAGACGGTGAGTCGGGATTCAGGCCTACAGCTCGTCAGATAATGGGTCACGGACCTTCTCCTTAGACAAATCAGATGCGGGGCCTCCCAAGGGGGAATGGGTTGTTCACGGACTATGAACTCATGTTGCATCTCATTAAATCGTAGATTAGCATAGGTCTCAGTTTTCCCAGTTTCTAGATTAGTATAAGAATCCTCAATTTCTCCACATACGTGACTAAACATAACAGGGGTAGCAGTTTCCACTGTCTTTTCTACAACTCTTTCAATGCAAGGCAAATTACAACACCCAATCACAGCCAACAGAACCATTACCACCAGGATAATTATCCTTATTTGTGTGAGGATTTTGTGCCGGCCACTCATCCAACCAAAATACTGATCCCATGGATCAGTAATACCTGAGTTCTTCTTCAGTTCCTCAGACAGGTCTTCCAGTTATTTAATAGCGTTAGTGACCTTACCAGTAGGGCCTGTGTTATCCGGGATAAAGGTGCAACAGGAGCCACCTGTACCTTTCAGCATCTTACAGACCCCACCCCTCTCTGTCAGTAGCATATCGAGGGCAATGCGGTTCTGGAAGGTCATTGCAGAGGTCGGGCCTAGCTGGTCAGCCAAACCCTGGAGGGTATCTCGGGTATAGTTTACAAACCTCTGCTGATTGTAGTAGATGTAATTAATCCAATCAACATTTTTATTGTTGGTTATCATGGGGATCAATGACTCGAATCCCGCTTTTACCTGGTCTTACGCTTTGAACTCATCAGGCACCCCCCTTGGGACTCCTATGACATCGATGTAGACGTGTGGGTCGAAACTGCCAGGTACGGGTTTCGCCTTTCTCTTTCTCCACAGCGCTGTACCGTGCACAATAACCTTCTGTGAAGTTCCCAACCACCCGGTCACCAGTCCCCCAAGAGGAGTAACAGGTGTAGTTCCCGGGATAGACGGTGATACTCTCTGTGGGTCTGGGGTTTTGTGTCTGGAGGGGGTATTTGGACTTCCATTCTTCACAAGTATCTTGATTTAGGGTGTTGTTGGTAAACAGACTGAAAAACACTCCTCAATGTTCTCGGGGATATTAAGAGGTATAGTACCTAGACGAGGCCTAGCACTGCCACACACATAGCAATTGGTTCTGTTGTGGGATTGAGTGCTATATTTCATACATTCTAACCAAACATTCACATCTGAGTATCCTGTTTCAATGGCTATAGTATCTTTGAACGTGGGATCAGCGATTGCCACTATACCATTGGAAGAGATTACATGGCGTTTAAGGGGGTTGGACTGATGGTGTGAGGGGACCCAGTCCGGAGCCAGGTACATGTCTCGCAGTCGGAATTTTCCCAGGCTCCGAGGATTCCCTGACCCCCCTTTACCCACATGTCCAATACGTAGGTCCCTGCATCCCCGGGTCCAGGATTTTCTAGGATTAGGATCAGTTTTAGTGCCGTTGCCACTGTCCTAGGCCTAAATACCTCGTCATCATCTGACTTCTACAATTCTTGGCTGGGGCATGTGTTTGGGGCCATTTTCAGTGTCATGCAAGTAAGAAGTGATTTACCGTTTTTATCTTTCTTGTCTAGGGCGCTCTGTGGTTTGTGTCCCCAGGAAACCCCAGTACTCCATCCCACTGATCCTCAACCACCATACTCTTGTCCCCAATAGTCATTGGTAACACACATATATATATCGGTTGTGTGGGATCCCATTTCTCCAGATACACTGCAAGCGGGGGCCTGGGCAAGGGCTTACACCGCAATAGTTAAAGGTATAAATTGCCACGCGAGTGTTAGAGGAATTGTACCAGAAAGTGATTAATCTGTTTTCGCCGGCAGCAGCAATTTCTCCTGCGGCAGCAATCCGTTGCCCTATGACAATGCCCACCTGTCCCCCCACGACCTGTTGTTGTAAGGAGGAGCTGGAAAGGACCGTCGTATCTGGGCTCAAGTGGAGTTTTCCGAAGGAACTTCTTAACCACCTGTCCCCCCACGACCTGCTGTATTACGGCAGCAACCACCGGTTCCACTATGACATCCACCTGCCCCTTAATTCCCACTCCCCAAATGAGAAGGATATACACGGTTGGGTTGTTGTCTGGTCTGTCTCCGGTGCACAGATCTTTTTACAGTGGGAAGCGTGAATCCAGGTGGTCTTTCCTTCCAGCTTCACCGAGGTTGTTGTTGTAAGGAGGACCTGGAAAGGACCGTCGTATCTGGGCTCCAGCGGAGTTTTTCGAAGGAGCTTCTTAACTAGTACCCAGTCTCCCGGAACCAATTGATGAGTGTCTTTGCTACTTTCGGGATCTGGAATGGAAGAGAACACTTGACCATAGATATCAGTTAATGTTTTTGAAACACTGGTGACGTACTTTACCAGACTGTCATATTGTAATTGCAGTTGCTGGGGAACATAGCACCCTAGTCTGGGGCCGTGCCTGGACAGTATTTCAAAGGGTGACAGATTGTGCAGACCGATGAGGGCATTCATCAATGTTTTTGAAAGGTGTGAGGGCCCATTTATGCGTGTGTTTCACTGCTTGTTGCAGAGCCCTGGAACTGTGTTATCTGTAACTCTGTAATCTGTACTAACAATGGAACTGGCTGCTCGAGTTCCTTTACGTGTGTCTGTGCCGCTGCTTGTTTTGCTGCCTGGTCTGCTAGGTGGTTTCCTCTGGCTTCTGGGGTATTAAGCTTGCTGTGTGCTTTTAATTTCAGGACTGCAACCTGCTTTGGTAAAAGCAGAGCATCCATAAGGGACTGTATGGCTTTTCCATGTTTAACAGGTGTGCTGGCTGCCGTCAGGAAACCACGGTTATGCCAAATTAGACCAAAATCATGTGTGACGCCATAAGTGTATCTTGAGTCTGTGTAAATGTTAGCTGTCTTCTGTGCACTGATTACACAAGCCTCTGTAAGTGCATGCAGTTCCGCTTCCTGGGCAGAAACGGTGGGGGCGAGGGGGGAAGTGTACAAAATAGAGCATTTACCAAACTCGTCCGCAATGTGGGAGCCATCCACATACAATGTCAGGTCAGGGGCTGTGAGAGGAGTATCGCACACAGAGGGCAGGTACGCTGCTTTCGAGATCATGGCTTTGAGGCAATCGTGTGGGCAGAAGGGTATGGGGTCGGGGAGTCATCAGAACCAGAGTCCATAGGGGTCCCCTGGCTATCATTATCACAACCAGAATTACCCCCTCAGGGAAAGGAAGGAGAGTAGCCGGGTTAAGGCACTGGCACCAGGTCATGGAGACGTTATCCGGGAGTAATAGGGAATATTGCAAGCGCAGGTGCCTTGCGGAGGACAGGTGTTTGGGCCGGGTACGTCCCAGCTTGGTGGTGCCCGTGTCTTTTCTTTCAATTATCTCAATCTATACTTAATCACCAGGCATCACCAGACTGTGGTTACTAGTATCTTGATCTGTTAGAGAATTGGGGGACAAAACTTTTCAGATATTAGTAACTTTCTCGTGTACATAGCTAGGTCACACTCTGTCTGTGGGTTGCTTCACTACCTAGAAAATCTATCTAAAATATATATTTTCCTTAAAAATAACAACCTGCAATTACGGATACAGACCGTGTTCCTACCATTCATCATAAACCAAAATAAGCGCCATCTAAAGTACTATTGCAGGAGGTAAATAAACTCGCTCTATCTAAAATTGCATAGAGCTGTACGTTTTTAATTCGCTGTCGCACCCCCCTTACTGGAGCTTCTGGTCCCGCTGCCCCTCCTTCTCCCCCCGGCAGGTCTGGAAGATCATTCTACAATTCTGCAGGAAAAAATACACTTTTTTATATTATGGTACTGTAAGTAAAATTAGTAACCATCAGAATAAAAGAAAACAATTTTTCAGCATCTACAAAGCGCCAACGGGCTCCGTGGTGCTGCACAAAAATCTAAATATCCAAAATTGTGACAGTCCTTCAGCAACAAAAAACCTCTTTACTCTGTCATGCAGGGCAAAGCTGATATAAATTTAAAGGCAGGGTGTTCACATTATAGACATACATTTGTTCTTCAAGAATAACAATTCTGCATACAGATGTCTATACTTTACATTTAATATACACTAAAATAAACTGACTTCGTGCAATATGCACAGAGTGTTAAGTTTTGTTACAGAACGCTCTGTTATCAGGTTCAGGCTAAAATAATGCACTCCCTCGCCCCCCTTTACAGAGACCGTGTGGACTGTGAAGACAGTGAAAACTGTGATGACTGAAAATCCTACTTTTCTCAATCAAAGCTTGCAATGCATGCTAAATTTAGACATCCAGTGAAAAGGTTTGAATCCCTGTATGGGAACCAGGGGTTTGCAAATGTCCCTGGACACACCACACGCACACACACAGACAATTACAATGTATACACTTTTACACACAATATACAGTCACACCAGGAAATCTTGACAATCACACACTAGGGGCACACACTGTAAATGTAGAAGTGTACACACACACACACATCACATACAGCAGCAGGTTGCTCTATCAGGATCCCATTACTTGACACCTGGCTGAGCCAGTAAAAAACCACATACATAAAACAGCTATTTATACCCACCCCCCAACACAAACATACACAATATATATCCACTATGCATTCATATTGCAGGGCAAATCACACGCACACACATCGAACAGCATTTAATTATTTCAATTAACCACACACTGACATCTCAGTTTAACCAAAACAATTTTTACAGCAAACATAATATGTTGAACATCAGATAACAAATCAAGGAATGGCCATATAGCTACTGAAACTTCTGAAGTTACCTGCCTGAGATAATCCCAGGTATTGTTGTTTCCTTTTGTTATTTTTGCATCATTATTTAACTCTTTTTACACAAGTCCGAACAGGCGTTCCTGTCCAACTATCGACTAAATTTATACCTTGTTTGTGTCCCATCTTTGTTCTCCTCACTTTTGGACTCTGAATCCAGCATTCCAATTTATTCATTTTTATTTTAGCTATCTTCTGATAAATTTCTACATAGTTTAGTTTACCAATCAGTCAGAACTGAGGTCAATCCTTTACCGTCTCGATCTCTCACTATATTCCGAATATAGTGTATGTATATATATATATTGTGACGTTTGGGGGCCCACAGAGCACGTGCACAATGTCTTTCACAAACAAAACAGCTTTATTCACCCTTTCAGGGCAGTCAAAAAGGCAACATAATAAGTACACGCTTTGGTTCAGCGAAATTAAAGCAAAGTCCTGATCTTCAGCACAAATAAACAGAGAAATAATAGTGGCTCACCAATGCTTTAAACAGTCCCAAACCTAGGGAATCCTTTCCCCAGTATGTAGAAGCCTCTCCAGCAAGGCACAGCACGTCTCCTGCTTTTGGAATACAAACACACAGCTTCCACTGATTACTTTCCTTTTTCCTAAAAACTCCCACAATCCTATCTGGAAGTTGCTGGCTTTAAAACTCTTCCTGGACAGGAAGATTAACCCTGTGGTTGCACTTAAAGGGTCCACAACCCAAATAGGGGTGAAACATATTGTCCATCCAGGACCCAGCCCTGCCGGCCTCTACATATCCCCCCCTCTGTCTCAACGCAGAGGTGTTTGAGGCAACAGTAGACAGCCCACAATGCATCCGGGACAGGGCATCAGCATTTTGGTGCTGTTTCCCAGGCCTGTGTTCCACCACAAAGTTAAACTCCTGGAGAGACAGGAACCACCTGGTAACCCTGGCATTAGCGTGGCGGTGCTGCCTCATCCAGGTCAATGGGGCATGGTCAGACACTAAACGGAACTTTCTGCCCAACAGGAAGTATCTCAAAGAATCCAAGGCCCACTTTATGGCCAAGCCCTCTCTTTCCACCACAGCATAGTTTTTCTCCGCTGCCGTCAGTTTCCTACTAAGAAAAACCACGGGGTGCTCTTCCCCATTGACTTCTTGGGATAGCACAGCCCCCAAACCCTCACTTGAGGCATCCGTCTGTACAATGAACTCCCTCATGAAATCAGGGACTACCAGCACTGGGTGCTGACACAACACATTTTTAAGCTTCTCGAAGGCATCTTCAGCATTGGCATTCCATTGAATCATCACTGACTTCCTACCTTTCGCCAGGTCAGTCAGTGGTGCAGCAATAGAGGCAAAATTGGGGACAAACCACCGGTAATACCCCACTATACCCAGAAAAGCACGAACCTGCTATTTCGTGAGGGGGCGTGGCCAGTTCTGGATAGCCTCTACTTTGTTAAATTGTGGCTTTACCAGACCCCTGCCTACGACATATCCCAGGTACTTAGCTTCCTCCATCCCTACCGCACTTTTCTCAGGGTTAACAGTAAAGCCCGCTTTTCTCAAACCGTCCAAAACCGTCTGAACCCGGGGAAGATGGGACTCCCAATCTGGACTGAAGATGACAATGTCATCCAGGTAGAGCGAGGTATATCTCAGGTAGGGGCGGAGCACCCTATCCATCGCTCGTTGGAAAGTGGCCGGGGCTGAGTGTAACCCAAAAGGCATCCGCTTATAATGAAAATGACCCTCTAGAGTGGAAAAAGCAGTCTTTTCCCTGGCTTCCTTAGTCAGGGGTATCTGCCAGTATCCCTTAGTAAGGTCCAGGGTGGTGATATAACGGGCCGGACCCAATTTCTCTATTAATTCATCCACCCTTGGCATGGGATACGCGTCAAATTTTGACACCTCGTTAAATTTCCTGAAGTCATTGCAGAATCGCAGAGTGCCGTTGGGCTTCGGTACCAACACGATGGGGCTCGACCATTCACTTTGTGACTCCTCAATGACATCAAGCTGAAGCATTTTTTTAACCTCTTCAGAAACAGCCTTTCTATGGGCTTCTGGGATGCGGTACGGCTTTACCCGAACCTTTACATGGGGTTCCGTCACAATATCATGTTTAATCCCGGTCGCGTGTCCCGGTAGTCCTGAAAACATGCCTTTGTTTCTTTGCAGAAACTCCTTAACTTCTTGGGTTTGGGGTTTGGACAGGGTGGCAGCAATGTGTACTGCGGCAACACCATCAGACTCTATACCCACCCCAACCATGGCGGACACCTCTCGGTCTCTCCAGGGTTTTAACAAATTTATGTGGTAGATCTGGTATGGTTTTCTTTTCCCAGGCTGATGCACTCGGTAGTTTACTTCCCCTACTTTTTCAACCACCTCATATGGTCCCTGCCACTTAGCTAGGAACCGACTTTCCACCGTGGGTATAAGTACTGCTACCCGGTCCCCAACCTGAAATTGCCGCAGCTTGGCCGACCGGTTGTACACCCTTTTCTGGGCCTCCTGAGCCTTCTGCAAATGTTTCTGTACCAAAGGCATCACTTTAGAAATTCTCTCTCTCATCTGAGAGATATGTTCAATGAGCGATTTGTGTGGAGAGGACTCACTTTCCCACGTCTCCTTAACCAAATCTAGCAATCCCCGGGGTCTGCGGCCATACACCAACTCAAAAGGTGAGAACCCCGTGGAGGCCTGAGGAACCTCTCGAATAGCAAACAGCAGTGCGGGAAGCAAATGATCCCAGTCTCTTCCATCTCTCTGCACAACCCTTTTAAGCATCATTTTCAGAGTCTTGTTGAATCTTTCTACTAGACCATCTGTCTGAGGGTGATAAACAGATGTTCGCAACTGCTTGATTTGGAACAACTTGCACACATCTGCCATCACCCGGGACATAAATGGGGTCCCCTGGTCTGTCAAAATTTCCCTTGGCAGGCCAGTTCTCGAAAACAAAAAAAACAACTCCCGCGCAATGGCCTTTGATGTAGGGTTTCTTAAAGGAACCGCCTCTGGATACCTTGTGGCATAATCAAGAACCACCAGGATATATCGGTGTCCCCGAGCAGACTTCTCTAAGGGACCCACTATATCCATAGCGATGCGCTCAAAGGGCACCTCAATTATTGGCAGAGGCACCAAGCGGTTCCTATAATGGGGTGCTGGGGCAGTTAACTGGCAAACAGGGCAGGAGGAACAGTACCTCTTAACTGTGGCACCGATACCTGGCCAGTAAAACCGGTCCGTTATCCGGGCCTCGGTTTTCTCAGCTCCCAGGTGACCACCTAGAGCATCATTGTGAGCCAGATCCAGCACCATTCTCTGGTAGGGCTGGGGTACTAGTAATTGTTCCACATTTTCTCCCCGAATTTCTGATACCCGGTAGAACAGATCATTATTGACCGCAAAGTGAGGAAATCTTTTCTCTGCATTTGGTGCTTGAGGTACCCCACTGACAACAGTTACCTGTTCGCGAGCATTTATCAACATCGGGTCACCCATTTGAGCCCTGCCAAATGCACCTCTGGACACATCTAAGTCAGGGTGTACTGGATAAGAAGAACCCTCCCCCTCATCCACCCCAAGTGTAATATCTACAGGGGATAATTCCTCTTCATCCTATCCTACCATAACCGGCACGGGAGAGGATTCCCCCTCCTTGGGTGTCAACTCAGGTTGAGGAGCTAGGACACTCACATCAGTTACAACATTCTCATTTTGAACACATTTGAGCAACTCCTCATCAACAGTGTCCACAGTCATGTTTGGTGGGGGTGACCCTGAATTGTTCCCCAGTTCGATGGGCAGTTCAGTTTGTGCCAAGCACCACAGTTCAGCAAACAAGGGGCAGTCCCGTCCCACAATCACATCATGTATCAGAGTACTCACCACCCCGACCTCTTGGGTGACTGAAGTATTCCTGGCGGAAATGGTGACAGGGATCAGCGGATACTCCCGAGTATCCCCATGGATACAGACAACCCCGGAGGGTTCTTTGTACTGGACCGAGCCTTCCGACTACCCGGGCATGCACCAGGGTGACCATACTCCCAGAGTCCAGGAGAGTTTTGGCTGGGCGGTGATTCACCCACACAGTACATTCAAACTGACCCCCCTCTAGGTCAAGGTGGGTAGTGCACGTTGTGAGGGTGTAGAAAGACACTCTCCGAGCGGATCCACACTCCATGGGCTTCTCCTGTAGCGGACACTGCGCCCGGGTATGGCCCCAGGCGCGACACCTCCAACACTGTATATCGCCAGCAGTTCGGGTAGCGACAGGCCTCTGCAGAACCGAGGAAGATGATTTTGGGGTGCTGGTTCCCGGGTCCAGTGACGCTTCCCTCCGAGGAACTGAAGCAGGCCTCACAGGCGGTGGCAAGACTGGTCCTCGACGACTGGTTGGTCTGAGTAGGTCCTCCACCGCGGTGTATCTCTCCACCATCTCGACTACCAGTGCTGCAGTCTTGGGGTCCCCATGGCTGACCCAGCGCTGTAGATCCTTTGGTAGAGACCTCAGGTAGTGGTCCATCACAACCCTTTCGACCATTTGCTCTCTAGTCAGGGTCTCTGGCTGCAACCACTTTTTAACCAGCTGTCCTAAGTCATGCATCTGGGACCGGGGTGGCTGGTCAGGGCAGTACTTCCAGCAGTGATCACGTTGAGCCCGGACAGCAACAGTTACCCCAAGGCGGGCCAGAACCTCAGCTTTCAGCCGGTCATAATTCTTTGCATCTTCTAGGGGCAGGTCAAAATATGCCTTTTGAGGGTCTCCTGTCAGAAACGGGGCAATGAGACCGGCCCATTGGTCTTGGGGCCACCTCTCTCTCAGCAGTCCTTTCAAACGTGGTGAGAAATGCTTCCACATCATCACTGGGAGACAGTTTTTGGAGGAAATGACTGGCCCTTATGGAGACATGGTTACCAGCAGTGACCACTGCTTGATCACGTCCAGGTGCAAGTTGCTGCATGGCCTCCCGCAGGGCATTGATCTGCGTGGCTTCCTGCTGTGCTGCAAGTTGTGCAGCCAGCAAATGGGTGCTTTCTTGTTGGGCAGCAACAGCCTGTGCCAGGGCTTGCTGCTGCTGAGCCATCGCCTCTTCATGGCGAGTCTGGGCCTGCACATTGACAAAGACCATCTGCTTAACCAGCTCCTCCATAGCTGTGGACTTCAGTGCAGCCTTAGCCCAGGACATGCAATCAGAACACTGTCCTTTAAAAATGTCAGTTTTTTTTTTTCCTTTCTCACAAAAATTCCTCTTGCTTGGCGTGTGAGGGGTAGCAGATTGCCCGCATTCGAAACACCAGTTGTGACCTTTGGGGGCCCACACAGCACGTGCACAATGTCTTTCACAAACAAAACAGTTTTATTCACCCTTTCAGGGCAGTCAAAAAGGCAACATAATAAGTACACGCTTTGGTTCAGCGAAATTAAAGCAAAGTCCTGATCTTCAGCACAAATAAACAGAGAAATAATAGTGGCTCACTGTTGTGGAAATTTTATTATGTGAACATTATAGTCTAGGATGTGTGTGTTTTTATATAAATTGTCATCTGTCTCCCTGTGTTGGATTTGAATGTGGTTTTAAATCCAAGCCACATCTCAGGGGGCCGGTGTAACGGGGAGCCCCCTATAGGGTGAGGGGGAACCCCCAATCTGCAGAGATGAAGCCTTAAGGACAGGTATACAGTTTCCAGGGAACAAACCAAGATATTAACAGAACTTAGAAAGATCCCTAAGCCCTGACTGAGATCCTTGAAAGATGGTCTCGAAATTCTAACTAGGTTAGGTTTGCAAGATGAATAAAATATAAACCAAACAGACAATAAATGCAGGTATACAGATTCCAGGGAACAAAGCAAGATATAAACAGAAACTAGAAAGATCCCTAAGCCCTGACTGAGATCCTTGAAAGGCGGTCTCGAAATACTAGCTAGGCTAGGTTTGCAAGACAAACAAAACATATACCAGACAGACAATAAATGCAGGTATACAGGATCCAGGGAACAAAGCAAGATATAAAACAGAAACTAGAAAGATCCCTAAGCCCTGACTGAGATCCTTGAAAGGTGGTCTCGAAATACTAGCTAGGCTAGGTTTGCAAGACAAACAAAACATAAACCAGACAGACAATAAATGCAAGCATACAAATTCCAAAGCACGGTACAGTACAGGGGACAGACAGAAGAGAGATCCAGATACAAGAGCCAAAGGTCATACACAGAAATCATACTAGGGGGTTAGGCAAGAGAGGGATCCTAAATACATAAGCCAGAGGTCATACACAGCAAATCAAAGTACACCAGCATACAGGGACTAGGTAAGAAAGACTATCCTGATCCAAGGATCAAGGGGAGTCCTGGTCGTACTTATAGGGCAGAACAGGTCACATGACCGCAGGCCAATAAGCCCAACAGATAGCCTGCAGGCTGAAAACAAAAATAAACAGGAATCCCTGCTACCACCAGCAGGGGGCAAGGCCGAGACGTGACATAACCCCCCCTTACGGGTGACCTCCTGGGCACCCAAGAAAGAAAACATGGACGGCGTGAAAACGGACAAGGCCAGTCACCAGTACCCATGGGAATCCCACTCAGACTCAGAGTAGTCAGCATGTGCCTGAGCAAGCAAAGCTCTTTCATAAACCTCCAGGTCCTCTCTGCAGATCACTGCACCATTAGAGGCCCGTACACAACCCTCGGCGACCGGGCTAGGGTCTCGTACCCGAGGATCCGACGGCATGAGTACCTTGGACTTTGAACGGAGTGAATCATCAGTCCCAGGTTGTTTAGTCCTCTTGCGTCTCCTGGACCGTGACCTAGGAGTTCCGTCCACACCATGGTACATAGAGGTATTAGAGGTACTGCCAGATCCAGTGACAGTAGTCGTGCCCCGAGATTGTATATTACAACCCACAGTGGAACCACTAGACACCGTGGACTTACTGTCTACCCCAGAGACAATGACCTTGCCATGAAACGTGGCCCCGACTGATACAGTACAGGGTGTGTGCATGACTGGTACACCCTCGGGATATGGGACATCACCAGGACATGGTACAGGTGGCGCCACAACAGTCTTACACCTCTCCCCAGGAGGAGTATATTGTTGATCATCTGAATCAGAGTCTTCCAACAGCCCTTTCAGAATGTCAGGGTGTCTCTGGAGCACTACCCAGTGCCTCTCACGCATCCAAAAGCCGGAAGGCGTCCGTATAATGTCCGTAGGAACACCATGTGATTTAGGGATCTCAATATTCTTTAAACCACCAGCTTGCTGAATTTCCCTGATTACTGTGCAGAGTAAGGCAACCTCGGACTCAGAGGGTGTAGTATCAATGGAACCAGAACAAAGTGTGGCAGTTTCAGAACCAGATTGGCTAGGGTTGATCACCTTTTCTTGTCTACTCTTAGACTTTGTGACCACCTCACAAGGCTTGACAATGGTGGGGACAACACTGGACTCACTGTGGGGCAAGGGCACAGTGGTCTCATGTGCCAATCCAGGCACATCGGCCTCATAACAAAACGTGGTCACAGCTGTCTCGTCTAACCTGGGTACAGCTGTCATTGCTGACGTACAGCTTGTCCCGGACACCACTGGCAAGGTACCAGCCTCAGGCATCATGAATGACATATTGTCAGTACCCGACATGGCTGGCTTCGTGCCAGGGGAAGCAGACATGGCTGGCTTTTCATTGCCAGTGGGAACAGACATGGCTGGCTCCGTGCCAGGGGAAGCAGACATGGCTGGCTTTGTGCCAGGGGAAGCAGACATGGCTGGCTTTTCATTGCCAGTGGATACAGACATGGCTGGCTTCGTGCCAGTGGATACAGACATGGCTGGCTTCGTGCCAGTGGATACAGACATGGCTGGCTTCGTGCCAGTGGATACAGACATGGCTGGCTCGTGCCAGTGGATACAGACATGGCTGGCTTCGTGCCAGTGGATACAGACATGGCTGGCTTCGTGCCAGTGGATACAGACATGGCTGGCTTCGTGCCAGTGGATACAGACATGGCTGGCTTCGTGCCAGTGGATACAGACATGGCTGGCTTCGTGCCAGTGGATACAGACATGGCTGGCTTCGTGCCAGTGGATACAGACATGGCTGGCTTCGTGCCAGTGGATACAGACATGGCTGGCTTCGTGCCAGTAGATACAGACATGACTGGCATTTCATTGCCAGTGGGAACAGGCATGGCTGGCTTTTCATTACCAGTGAGAACAGGCATGGCTGGCTTTTCATTACCAGTGAGACAGGCATGGCTGGCTTTTCATTACCAGTGAGAACAGGCATGGCTGGCTTTTCATTACCAGTGAGAACAGGCATGGCTGGCTTTTCATTACCAGTGAGAACAGGCATGGCTGGCTTTTCATTACCAGTGAGAACAGGCATGGCTGGCTTTTCATTACCAGTGAGAACAGGCATGGCTGGCTTTTCATTACCAGTGAGAACAGGCATGGCTGGCTTTTCATTACCAGTGAGAACAGGCATGGCTGGCTTTTCATTACCAGTGAGAACAGGCATGGCTGGCTTTTCATTACCAGTGAAAACAGGCATGGCTGGCTTTTCATTACCAGTGAGAACAGGCATGGCTGGCTTTTCATTACCAGTGAGAACAGGCATGGCTGGCTTTTCATTACCAGTGAGAACAGGCATGGCTGGTTTTTCATTACCAGTGAGAACAGGCATGGCTGGCTTTTCATTACCAGTGAGAACAGGCATGGCTGGCTTTTCATTACCAGTGAGAACAGGCATGGCTGGCTTTTCATTACCAGTGAGAACAGGCATGGCTGGCTTTTCATTACCAGTGAGAACAGGCCTGGCTGGCTTTTCATTACCAGTGAGAACAGGCATGGCTGGCTTTTCATTACCAGTGAGAACAGGCATGGCTGGCTTTTCATTACCAGTGAGAACAGGCATGGCTGGCTTTTCATTACCAGTGAGAACAGGCATGGCTGGCTTTTCATTACCAGTGAGAACAGGCATGGCTGGCTTTTCATTACCAGTGAAAACAGGCATGGCTGGCTTTTCATTACCAGTGAGAACAGGCATGGCTGGCTTTTCATTACCAGTGAGAACAGGCATGGCTGGCTTTTCATTACCAGTGAGAACAGGCCTGGCTGGCTTTTCATTACCAGTGAGAACAGGCATGGCTGGCTTTTCATTACCAGTGAGAACAGGCATGGCTGGCTTTTCATTACCAGTGAGAACAGGCATGGCTGGCTTTTCATTACCAGTGAGAACAGGCATGGCTGGCTTTTCATTACCAGTGAGAACAGGCATGGCTGGCTTTTCATTACCAGTGGAAACAGGCATGGCTGGCTTTTCATTACCAGTGAGAACAGCATGGCTGGCTTTTCATTACCAGTGAGAACAGGCATGGCTGGCTTTTCATTACAGTGAGAACAGCCTGGCTGGCTTTTCATTACCAGTGAGAACAGGCATGACTGGCAGCGTGCCAGTGGATACAGACATGGCTGGCATCGTGCCAGTGGATACAGACATAGCTGGCATCGTGCCAGTAGATACAGACATGGCTGGCATCGTGCCAGTGGATACAAACATGGCTGGCATCGTGCCAGTGGATACAGACATGGCTGGCATTTCATTGCCAGTGGGAACAGGCATGGCCGGCAGCGTGCCAGTGGCTACAGACATGGCCGGCATTGTGCCAGTGGATACAGACATGGCTGGCATCGTGCCAGTGGATACAGACATGGCTGGCATCGTGCCAGTGGATACAGACATGGCTGGCATCGTGCCAGTGGATACAGACATGGCTGGCATCGTGCCAGTGGATACAGACATGGCTGGCATCGTGCCAGTGGATACAGACATGGCTGGCATCGTGCCAGTAGATACAGACATGGCTGGCATAACATTCCTAACCGGAGACACTGCAACCTCACTGTGAGAAGAGGGCATCCCATGATTCAACAGATTTGAGATGGCTATTCTGCCAGTCTGAATGCCTATGGAGGACACACCAGTACCTCCATAGCGATACCTGGATACATGGTTTCCCTGCCATTGTTTAACAGGCTTTAATACACAATGTTCAATAGTGTGATTTGGATCTGCACAATAAAAACAGAGACCATACAACCTGCGTCTTTCCTTCTCCGATATGGGTTTGCAAGTAGTGCAGGGTGGTGCTGCATCGTTAGCTGCAGCAGGTGATAGGCTCAGAGCCTCTATTAACCTCTGCAGCTCTTTTAGCATAGCAAGCACCAAGTTCAATACAGCTTCATACATATGAGACATACCTGCCAGCTTCTGTTTTGGGATCAGGATAATGTAACGGGGAGCCCCTATAGGGTGAGGGGGAACCCCCAATCTGCAGAGATGAAGCCTTAAGGACAGGTATACAGTTTCCAGGGAACAAACCAAGATATTAACAGAACTTAGAAAGATCCCTAAGCCCTGACTGAGATCCTTGAAAGATGGTCTCGAAATTCTAACTAGGTTAGGTTTGCAAGATGAATAAAATATAAACCAACAGACAATAAATGCAGGTATACAGATTCCAGGGAACAAAGCAAGATATAAACAGAAACTAGAAAGATCCCTAAGCCCTGACTGAGATCCTTGAAAGGCGGTCTCGAAATACTAGCTAGGCTAGGTTTGCAAGACAAACAAAACATATACCAGACAGACAATAAATGCAGGTATACAGGATCCAGGGAACAAAGCAAGATATAAAACAGAAACTAGAAAGATCCCTAAGCCCTGACTGAGATCCTTGAAAGGTGGTCTCGAAATACTAGCTAGGCTAGGTTTGCAAGACAAACAAAACATAAACCAGACAGACAATAAATGCAAGCATACAAATTCCAAAGCACGGTACAGTACAGGGGACAGACAGAAGAGAGATCCAGATACAAGAGCCAAAGGTCATACACAGAATATCATACTAGAGGGTTAGGCAAGAGAGGGATCCTAAATACATAAGCCAGAGGTCATACACAGCAAATCAAGTACACCAGCATACAGGGACTAGGTAAGAAAGACTATCCTGATCCAAGGATCAAGGGGAGTCCTGGTCGTACTTATAGGCAGAACAGGTCACATGACCGCAGGCCAATAAGCCCAACAGATAGCCTGCAGGTGAAAACAAAAATAAACAGGAACCTGTACCACCAGCAGGGGGCAAGGCCGAGACGTGACAGCCGGTCCATCATTCTAGTCCACACCTCTGTCCTTTTGATATGTAAATGTATTTACTGGACAAACTTGTTTATCTGTTATACAGCCAGCCACTGGGCGTTGTCCTATTGTGTAATAAATTAATCTGACCAGAGGCCAGGAACTCACTTGAGACTTGGGACTTGGACTTGGTCAGATGAACTCCAGGTAGAAACAACGTGATGGTGTCTGTGTCTCTTTTCTGCGCGGGTGCAGGTACGTATATCAGGGATGGCAGAGCTGCTTGTAAGTGCAGCGGATCAAACTACATTAGGGAATTGATAGTAGATTAATTTCCAAAACAAATGGCGAGTCAGCTAAACAAGGAATCAACAGATTTTTCCTCTGCACAGAAGAAAAAAGGAGAGAAAGTAAGGTGTAATTTTGTCTTTTGCGTTGAGGGAATGTCTGCTTGATAAAAGAACGAGATAAGTTATTTTCTGGTGTAGTTTTTGGTGAATCTGAGCTGATTGTACAGAGACTGTATGGTGAGATTGTGACATGTGTGCTGACCAGTACAGGATATCGTTTTTGTTGTAACTTCTATTTGTGTAACTTTTATGTTTGTAAGAAGTGATTTTGGTTTGTAGAGGCAGAATTTTGTTTTAATGTTTGTACAGGAGAAACGGCATTTAGAGGATTTTTTATACTGTTAGCCTTTAAATCAGAGGAGGTTTTTACTCTGGTTTCGGGGGTGGGGCACAGGGAATAGAGAAACTGTTTTGTTTAATTTGGTTTCTCTATTGCTGGATTTTGGAGACACCATTTTGATTTCCTTTGTGTGAAAAAAACCATGCGGCCTGGCAGCCATCTTTGATTTCCTTTGTGTGAGAAAAAATGTGCTTTGGCAGCCATCTTGGTTAGTTTGGTGCTGCAGGTTTTTTTAACAAGGAATTCAGTTTTAGATGGAGCGGATTCACTTTTAGTTTTGGTGTCTATGGAAAGCGATTAGTTTGTTTTTGCCTCAAATGTTAGTTTATGTTACATAGTTACATAGTTACATAGTTATATAGGCTGAAAAAAGACATGCGTCCATCGGGTTCAGCCTCTCCCACATAACCTACTGCTGTTGATCCAAAAGAAGGCAAAAAACCCAGTCTGAATGCTTGCCAATATGCAACATACTGGGAAAAAATTCCTTCTTGACCCCAGAATGGCAGTCAGATTTCTCCTTGGATCAAGAAGCTTTTACCCACATATTAAATATTATAACCCTTAATATTCTGTGTCTGCAGGAAGTCATCCAGTCGTTTTTTAAAAGTCTGTACAGACTCTGACCCAACCACCTCAACAGGCAGAGAATTCCACAGCTTTATTGTTCTCACCGTAAAATAACCCTTCCTATGCTTTAAGCTAAATTTTCTTTCTTCCAGTCTAAATGGATGACCCCTTGTCCTATGTATAGTCCTGTTAATGAATAGGCTATCAGACAATGGTTGATAATGGCCCCGTATATATTTATATAAGGTTATCAGATCCCCTCAAGTTATTTTTGTCTCTTTTGTAACTTTTCTATGTACGGCTTGATTTTGTTTTGAGTGTTCGGTTATGTTATAGCCCAGTGACCAGCCTGATAGGGGAATCATTGTGTGATGGTTAATGATTCTGCTTGATGTTTTGTATATCTGTGGCTGTTACACTGAATTGTAGAATTGTTTGGTAATAGTTAATTACAGGTACTACAGTGTAGGAGGGTGGTGCTTTGTAGTTCTATGCCAAAAGTATTGGGACAACTCATAGAAATTGATAGCAGTGTCTTTTTTTGTAGTAAGCATTGTAGTGTTTGTATTTTCTGTACAATGGAAAGCATTTTTAAGGAAGTGGCTAAGATAGAACACACAGCGGCCATTGTTCAAGCTATGCAGGGATCTATTGACCCTTGGTGGGAGGCCAAGAACTGTGTCGCAAACCTGATAGGTAGCGGAAAGTTCCGCAAACGGAAAGGAAAGTATGCTCTGATTTTTGCTGCTGGTTGGATAGCTGATAAATTTCAGGAGTCTTGTAGGCTGAAGCTGAGTTTGGAAGGAGAGATGGAAGATTTAAAAGTAGAAATGGATAAATTGAGAGCTCTTGTTGTCCATCAGGCAGCTGAAGCCAGCACAGATTATGAATGTACTGTGAGGTCTAATACTGAGCTGTGCAAGGAGAATGAATGTTTGTCTGAAAGCTCGACGCATGCACAGGAGGCTGTAAGGGAATTGTCTGGTCCCTGCAGGAGGACAGAAGCTGAACATTGTGCGGTAAGTATGGAGAAGTCTGAGGACTTTGGGTCAGATACTGAAACCGACTCAGGGATGGAGATGGACAATTTGTCTGACCCTGGAGTTGGGAATGTTGGTGCAATGGTGGAGGACACTTCTGTGGTAAAGGTATTCCATTCAGATAGTGGTGTGGGATCTAGTCATGCTATGATGCCTAGTGTTGGGCAGCAAGGCCGATCACCATGTGCCCAGAGAAGGTTTCGTGCAGGGAGACAAGCGATTCGTTGCTTTGCATGCGGCGGATTTTCACATATTGCCAGGTATTGTGTGGTAACTAATGGCAACAGACACAGAGATTCTAAGTATCCCAGAACCACAGCTAGAAGTAAAGCGGTTTATTCAGCAAGGTGGGGTAATGGTCCCAGACATGGATCTTTGCAAAGGCATAGAAGCCAGGGACAGCCAAGGTCATGGATCCAGGAAAAAGATTTAAAATCCCAATATGAACGGCTGAAATGTGAAAATGTGAAGCTTAGAGAGGAAAGAGATCGTTTCTGGGAATTCAGCAGAGTTCCTAATTTTGGGTTCCAGAAAAGGGGAAATGAAGAAATGTTATTGAGGTCTTTCTAAACTAATTTTACTGTTTGTATTTTGCAGGAAAAAAATGGAACTTTTAAAACTTAATTCAAATGTGACTTTTTCATTTCGCTGGAAACCTGTTTGGGGACCTTATTGTAATGTTAAAATCCTGTCTCTATGGTAATATAAAGGTGGCCGGGGACTGGACTGTTTCAGGCATTGATGTGTTAATTCAGTCCTATACAATTGCTAAGGGTTTTTTTGTTTTGTTCTTGGTGTTTGCATTGAGGTTTGGTTTTAAGTTAAAAGTTACTTTTTACTGAATCTCAATGTATATAGCAAGACGTCCTGTAACTGAAGGTTTGGTAGAGAGTGTACTTCAGTTGTGTTTTTTTTTCATGTTAATGTTTTGAGTTTTAGAACTTTGCTGCGTTTTGCATAGTATCGCATTACGGTTGGTTTTGCGGTAGAAAAAGAAAGGATTTGGTTTTAAAACTTTCTTTTTATATTTACTACGTCAAAGCGGATTGTGCAAGCGAGAATAACACGCTTTTATTGGTTTAGAGTTGCTTTGCGCAGCAAGTAGGTCATTTCGGTTTTAAGTTCAGACTGTTAGGTTTTTGAGAAGTTTTTTTATTAGGTGACAGTGATTCATGTACTGTACTGAGACATCGTACAACTAGGAAATAGACAGCAGAAGGCTATCCCCATTTAACAAATGTAAACTGAGAGAAGCCACATTGTTCTGTAGAGAAAGGATAGTCATTGAGCTGTGCGGTTTAGTCTGGCGACGCAGTGTACGGGCGAACAGCGTATACGCTTGTGTAGGCATACACTGTGAGGGTAGAGACATAATTCGGGACGGGGGATAATCTGTGGTTGTTGACTAATCGTTTGGGGCATAGTTCTGTACCCAACCTGTTGGGACAACAAGCCATAGTTACACGTCGCCTCGGTTAGGGTCTCTAGTTGGGAGACTATAGTGGATATAGTCTGACAATTCACCATAAAAGAACGACACCAGACGGTGCTCTCCTAAATTGGTGCAGGGTTTCCCTGGACGCAGGGGTAAGATGATAAGCCGATTCGAATCGCCATGGGCAATGTGCCGTCCATGCAAGGGAAGGAAAGCGAGGCTTCCCACAGTCAGACGGCTGCGCAGCACACGAAAATCCTAGGTTTGGGGCGAAGGCCATGAAACCCCATTTAAAGAATGGCATTGACGGTCCAAGGGTACCGCTTGGGGTATCCCTCTGGAGGGGACATTTGACGCCTGGAGATGGGAGAAATTCATAACTGAGTTTAAACCCAGACTCTGGACGGCAAAGACCTTAGGTGTAGCTCAGTTGTAGCTTCAGAAGTCTTTTAAGGTAAACTGACAGGGTATACAGAAGGCGGTTTCAATCCGGAAGAACCGCATTATGTACACCTGGCCAGAGGGGATAGCCGCGATTGGTAATCCAATGATGGAAGCAGAAGAGGCTCTTTCTGGGCTAACTCTGCTAAGGCAGGTTGGATCCACTAACACTGGATCTGTTGTAGTTTCCTCTGATGTTTCTGTTGTCACCAATGTAACTAACTCTGCTCTCTCCAGTTTTTTTTGTGTTTTTACATTCCAAGGTTAACGCCTAACATGGACACGTCTTCATCAGGGGTCGGTGACTAGTCCCTCGGAATACAGTTGCAAGCTGAAGATCGTGTTAGATTAGTGGGCCCCAATCGATCCAGGGGTGGTATGTGGATGACTTGGTACTTTGATGTCCCACACGGGAGGTTTGTTATCGGCATACTGTGTCATTTCTTAACCATCTGGTGCCCACAGGTAATAAGGCTAACAAGGAGAAAGTACAGTTTTGCAAGGAAAAGGTTATCTTTTTAGGACATTGTATCTCTCAGGGTACCCGACATTAATCACCCAGAGAGTAAAGACATTAAGTGGCTCTAACACCCACTAAACTGACTCTGAGACGATGCACCATTTTTGAACACAGCGTCTCTTCTTCCTGTTATGAAGGAGGAAGAGAAGGGGGGAGATAAAGGTGTGAAAAAAGAGAATTTTCCAACTTTTACTAACTATTCTAACCTCTCAACCTCTAAATCAATGTTCCAACCTAGTAGGGAAACACTTTGAGGACCATCATGATTGCTTTTCCTTGATGAGCTCCAAAAAGTCCACCAGGTCCGGGAGTCTCTCCCAGACCCAAACTCAATAACCAGTGTTCATTCTAGTCAACCAGGTGATTGGATCATGCTAAAGAAACATCCGAGGACGGGACTAGAGGCGAGATATCGTGAGCCATTCCAGGTGCAGCAGACGACGCCAACTTCCCTGAAGTTCGAGGGACGAGACAACTGGATCCACGCCGGTCACTGCAAGAAGTTTCTCAAATACGTCAAAGAGTGAAGAGTATCATTTTCTTTATTTGTTTAGTTTAGGTTTTAGCGAGGGAAATGTACCTAAGATTAACAAGGGCCACAAGGAGACATTTGTAATAGTAACTCTGGCTCCTGTCGTTCGCTTGTTTAAATTCTTGTGCGGTGTTGTAGTGAGGGAGATCACCAAGAAACAACGACAGTAGAGCGTCCAAAGGGGGGGATTTACAAGGGTCAGGTCCATACTGATGGGAGCAGGGCAGAAGAGGGTTGGAATATTTTTTTAAAGCTTTGGGAAGCTTCGGGGGATTTCTTGTTTTCCATTGGATCCTGGCTAAAGGTAATGGGAGTATAAATACTTATGGTGTTTCTGTCTCTATTCCTTCTATATGCTGGAGTGAGATGTTCCTGATGTCTAATCGACCAAGTTAGCAGAGCCTGAACATATGAGACGCCCAGAGGACCAACCCATGGACCGGATACAGAGGATTTCAGACCGACCGAGTTAGCAGAGCCTGAACAGATGAGACGCCCAGAGGACCAACCCATGGACCGGATACAGAGGATTTCAGACCGACCAACGATCGACGCAACCCACCACCTCATGTCCTCCCTCTGAGTCACCTCCCCTAAAGGAGATTCTACGTGTCAAGTTCTACGTGTCAAGATTTGTTAAGATTTGCCAAAAAAAATCGGCGTGTCAAGATTTGGTTTTGCTTTATGATCCACGTGTCAAGATTTGTTTTAACACTTGCTTTAAGGTTCGGCGTGTCAAGATGGACTGTCTGTTGTTTTCTATCATGTGTTTGGCTTTTTGCATTCAGAACTTTACAAGAGGAACTGTTTCTATCCAAGGAAGATCGAGATTCATCGAGGGACACTGGGGAGCAAATGACAAAGAGGAGGGACTGTTGTGGAAATTTTATTATGTGAACATTATAGTCTAGGATGTGTGTGTTTTTATATAAATTGTCATCTGTCTCCCTGTGTTGGATTTGAATGTGGTTTTAAATCCAAGCCACACCTCAGGGGGCCGGTCCATCATTCTAGTCCACACCTCTGTCCTTTTGATATGTAAATGTATTTACTGGACAAACTTGTTTATCTGTTATACAGCCAGCCACTGGGCGTTGTCCTATTGTGTAATAAATTAATCTGACCAGAGGCCAGGAACTCACTTGAGACTTGGGACTTGGACTTGGTCAGATGAACTCCAGGTAGAAACAACGTGATGGTGTCTGTGTCTCTTTTCTGCGCGGGTGCAGGTACGTATATCAGGGATGGCAGAGCTGCTTGTAAGTGCAGCGGATCAAACTACATTAGGGAATTGATAGTAGATTAATTTCCAAAACATCACCAATGCTTTAAACAGTCCCAAACCTAGGGAATCCTTTCCCCAGTATGTAGAAGCCTCTCCAGCAAGGCACAGCACGTCTCCTGCTTTTGGAACACAAACACACAGCTTCCACTGATTACTTTCCTTTTTCCTAAAAACTCCCACAATCCTATCTGGGAGTTGCTGGCTTTAAAACTCTTCCTGGACAGGAAGATTAACCCTGTGGTTGCACTTAAAGGGTCCACAACCCAAATAGGGGTGAAACATATTGTCCATCCAGGACCCAGCCCTGCCGACCTCTACAATATATATATATATTGTGACCTGCTACTAGACAACCTATATATGTTACCGCCGGCTCACAATAATTCCTCTGACTGCTATCAAACTAAAACCCTATCAGAAGTATATATCGTGTCACCAGAAAATATACCTTTTATGGGATGTCAAGGAATCGTCTGTACGAGGCACAGAGTCATATGAAAAACTGGACACCGACAATTGATCGGGATGACCGATGCTGTCTACCGTCTGTAAGGTGGCATCCAAATTAGGCATGATAGGGGATATAGTCGGTACATGGCCTGCAGCTGTTGATGAGGACACAGCAGGACCAGTGGTGTAGTACGCCCCATCGATACGTAAAACAGGGTAGAGACCTGTTGGCTGTTTTTTTTTGGGCAGTTGTCGTTGGGTTTACTATTTTCCTTTTTTTATTTTTGGATATTTCACCATAAGAAGGGGGCTCGGATCTTGGGGTGAGGTAATAGTAATTGTTTTTTTCCCTTCCTATTCTCCTCTGTTTCTATCCACCTTTCTTTCTCAATTTCTTTTGCAACTTTATACCATGCTTGTGCTATATTCCATAAGCCATTTTCAATCAACATTCCTTTCCTATTCTTCAATAAACTTCCCCATTCCTCTGTTTGTAGTCTGGGGCTATCTAAGCCACGACTCTACCAAGAAGTTTCAATTTCATAACATTCCTTTTACCTACTCTGCCTTCAACTAACTTGCGTGGAGTCATCCATCCCGCATGGTTACTCTGCTCCTTACCCATTCCTGATTGTTAGCTCTTTTCCTGATCAATTCAAGCAATTCACGTAGTTTATCAACAGTCAGAAATGAGGCTAGACCTTTACCTTCACGTTTCTCGGCCAGCGGCTCGTCAGGAGTGCCATTCTTTAAAATACCAGCCAGCACGCATGGTATCTATACCCTTATAGCACATCCTGTATTCATTAGCTACATTTTGATTTTATAAATATAATAAAAGTGACGTTTTATGCTGTTTCTCCAATTTTGCTCTTTCCTTTGAAAGTTGCCAATTAAGGGGTTAATCCCGTATGTATATTGGAGTAACTATACATTATACAACTCGATTTGGGAATTTTACTGAAAAACATTACTTATTTTGACCCAATTGTCCCAGTAGCGATTGTTTTCCTTTTTTTTAACATATTTTTATTCGTTTTGGATCAGTACAAAAATGCAATATGATAAACGACATATAACACAGCAAAAGAAAAAAGAGTTGATAAAAACAATGCGTAGGCTCGGCATCCGAAACTGAACAACGAAAACACGCCAGAAATAATAGTAATAATGCAGGCTAAGATATAAGTGCAAACATGTTAAACTTATCACTTAGAATTGTCTCCAGTGTAACGGGACCCCGCAGTCCTTTTTAGGGCCCTGGGGATAGGTATGGGAGTGCATTAGGGGGTCTCAGAAGGGGAAGAGTTAAGAAAATGAGTTACAGTGTGATCTGGAGGGCCGTGGGGTATGGGCGGGTTGCCTCGCAACATTTGTAAGGAGAACCACGGCGCACAGAAAAAGGTGTTTCGTAGTGCATCTTTAGTCTCGCACGGGAGCGAGCGAATGAAGGGGGTCCAGTTAGTAAAGAAGGCCTGCGTCCTCTCAGACTGGTTCGTGGACGCCTCTGACCAGTCGGCTAGAAATTACTGAAAAATAACAATAAATTAATTTATAATGAATAACATCATCATACAGGCTCCTCCCACTGACACAAATGTGTCTCATTACCGGGGGAGTAGTGAGTGTGATGGAATATATCTACCAAGATAGGATATATGTGTGTGTATGAATGTACAGTATATGCGTGTGTATGAATATACAGTATGTGTGTGTATGAATATACAGTATATGTATGTGTGTGTGAATATACAGTATATGTGTGTATGAATATACAGTATGTGTGTATGAATATACAGTATATGTATGTGTGTGTGAATATACAGTATATGTGTGTATGACAATACAGTATGTGTGTATAAATATACAGTATGTGTGTGTATGAATATACAGTATATGTGTGTGTGTGAATATACAGTATGTGTGTGTGAAGATACAGTGCATGGTGTATGTATCAAAAGGAAAAAAATGTGAAATGTAGAGGTGTGAATATTTCCTGGATGCACTATATGTATATTAGGGATAGACCGATATCATTTTTTCAGGGCCGACACCGATACAGATTATCGGCAGCTTTTCTGGCCGATAGCCGATATTTGGTGCCGATATTCTGTAAATTTAAAGTTCTGAAAAAAACAGAACAAATCTGACTATGCCATGAACTCAATGTCCTAAACAACAATCCACCGGTTTTCCACCGGTGCAAAAAAACATTTAACGCCAGGGGCAAACCCTTTACGTCGAATGCCATATTACATAGTCAGTGCAACAAACGCACGTAATCGTCTACCGCGGGTGAACCTGCGAACCCTGCGTGTGAGCTTACTGTACGTCGCGCGATCTATACTTAACATTGTGCGCAGAAACGCATTTGCGCGCTGGTACGCGGATGGTATTACAATCTATGCACAGTTTGTAACGCACAGCGTTTGCGCGTATAATTTTAGCACCTCCTAAAAGCTGGTGGTAACGGCAAATCTGAACGTCCTGGCCGAAACCAAATACACCAGCCCAAAAAAATAGAAAAAAAACGCAGCAAAGTATAGTTACACATTCTACACATACCCAAACCAATAAAATGGAGAAGTTGTGCGTGCATGTACTATTGCTGCAGCATATATGCTCAGATTGACTTGTGGTTGTGGTTCTTAATTCTGATTGGCTGAATTGCGTGAAAAAAAAATGACAGTAAGCACACTGATTTCTGCACTCAACGGTACTGTGCGAGCATTTGGGCGCATCCGGTTTACGCAGGTTATTGATCGGGTCAAAAACGCGTGAGGATTGTAATTCCAGCGGTGATTTGCACACGTAAACGTTTAACCCTTGGTGCAAAACTTCACGCCTTTTGCGAGCGTTTTTGCGCAAAGATTGTAATATAGCCCAATATGTTTAACATGTAAACATTGCACCACGACCACTTCATTTATTCAATTTAATAAGAATTTTCTATTTTATTTAATCTTTTATTTTTTACAAACAATCAGACCATGTCTTTGGCTTTCTTAAAGATCCCTCATATGACCCTGTATGTAAGGGGTTCAGCAACCTTGGCCCTCCAAGGGTTATATTACAAAGTTATATTACAGCTCTGGTTAAGCAGTCACTTTGTAATATTGCCCCACGTTTTGGAATTACATCTGCTATGATGCTCATCTTCTCATTAGGTTCTTGGAGCCGCATGGGAAATCCATTTCCAAAACATCTGGAGGTCCTAGGTTGCTGGACCCTGCTGTAGGAAATAGACCCTGCATCTCCTGTATAGGGAATTCCCTGCCAGATGGGATGGAAGCCCCATTTCTGTTGCCATCACGCTCATGCGCAATACGGTCAGTGAGCAGGGGTCGTTCTGCAGTGAGGGCTTACAGCCTGATGTGGGAGAAGCCCCGGATACACACAGTTCTGTGGGATCTTGCGGGTCGCAGCTGCAGTGAGCAAACTTGTCCAAATATCGGCAATATCGGCAAATAAAATGCCGATACCGATATCAGTAATTTTCTGAATATCGGCACCGATAATCGGCTAAACTGATATATCGGTCTATCCCTAATGTATATACACTATATACTTATACATACACACAGACATACAGTATATATATATTTAAACGTAAGAAGGACATGATGACGAACGAATAAATAATTAATAAAGAAATAGAATTACAAATTAAGCCCATTTTCTCCATAATCTGCCATCCTGGCAGCCAGGTGGCAATTGCTTCGATGTTATAAAAACAGCTTCTCACTGCAATGTGATGCATCAAAATGTTTACATTGCGCCGAACGGGAACTCTATGGGCAGTATTACAATGTTGGTGCTAACTTAACAGGAGCAGTTGTAAACTTACCAGAGCCATTAGCCTATGGAGCTGTTAAGTTAACAACAGCTCTGGTTAAGTTAGCACCAACTTTGTAATACTGCCTTCCATAGGCTATAATGGCTCTGGGAAGTTTACAACAGCTCTGGATAAGTTAGCACCAAGGAAGTAATATGGCCCTATGTGTCCAGCACAAATAGCGCTGAGAGCCGCGTTCCCGAGTTTTCCCGTTCAATTCTCACACCGATATCTGTTCATGAGCAACACTCATACGGGTTCTCTTTTATCAAATTTCCAGAAAGACCAAGGACTTCTGAAGCTCCTAAAGGCTCCGACAGCTCCGAGCCTCTCCTTTCACCAAAAGAACATCAGAATTTGGATGAAAGGAGAGAGAACATCAAACATGAGATCGAAAATGAGCTGAAAATTAAAGAAGGAGTTGAAAAACTTTGAAAAGTACTGAAAGATCAAAAGTGCTTGTTGTCCTTGGAGGAGATTGTGGAAAAGATCGAGCGGAAACTCGAAGACCTTTACAAACAGATTGTGCTGTAATAGTATTGTTCTCTATGAAATATAGGCAGGGACGTGCGTGAGGAGCAGACACAAGCGAAACGCCGCGTTGGACGTGCTATATTAACCCATTTAAGGTTTTCCTCTCGTTGCATGCCTGAGCTGGACACATCTATATTTCATAGAGAACAATACTATTACAGCACAATCTGTTTTGGCTATGACTGATTGCCCATAACCGTTCAGCAACATTGTAGCATGTTTAATGTTGAGATGGATTTTTAATCTCATGATCCCCTTTATGTATTATATGAATTTTCTTGCTGAGGAATACAGTTTTGGCTGGGAGATTGCTACTGCTTGCACTTTATTGTGATTTCTTGATCAGTGCATGCAAATTGTAGCTACCAGGTTCACTCCTTGTCTTTATATTTACCAGCTGTATTCCGTGACGTGGACCATTTATGTTTGCACCTCATCGTGATGCTTTTGAGTGGTGCATGCTAATTACCACAACAAATTTGGTGGCATATGTCTTTAAGCATTTAAGTATACTCCAACGTATGCACACTTTCTTTTTGTTGCTGAGGAATACACTTTTGGCTGGGTGATTGCTACTGCTTGCACTTTATTGTGATTTCTCGATCAGTGCATGCAAATTGTAGCTACCAGGCTCACTCCATGTCTCTGTATTAACCAGTTGTATTCCGTGATGTGGACCACATGTGTTTGCACCTCATTGTGACGCTTTTGAGTGGTTCATGCTAACTACAATAACCAATTTGGTGGCACATGTCTTTAAGCATTTAAGTATACTCTAAGGTGTGCATACTTTTCTGAGGGGATCCTTAGGCATCTCTTGCTTATTATTCTTTTCACGTGGTGGTTCTCAGTTTTTGACATACAATTGTTGTCACAGAGACCTCACCCGGCATTAGACGCCTTTTGTGATTGGTCATTGACCTTGAGTTATGGTCTCTAAGCTATGACCTTTTTTGTGTGTTTTTTTATACATTTTGTGGGTGTGTACGTTTTTTCTTAGAAGTCCAATAAAGGTTTAGAATTTTAATCATTTGTTCCCACCTTCCTTTTGGGTTCTTTGAAATCAAATTCTTCCCTCAAGAATCACCACTTCCGTAGTGAGCTGGGCAGAGGAGCCTTTGGAAAAGTAAGTTTGCTGGAAGATTGATGTTACAGTTAAATGTAAGAGTTCCTTCCATTTACCATCATGTACATTTCATGATGTCAGGTGCTGTTGGCGGAACACGTGAGTTCAAGGAGATTGGTCGCCATCAAAGCCTTGAAAAAGTCATCCTTCCTGGAGGAGAGGACATTTGGACAGTATGTAAAAGCATGTTCATTCACATAATCCTTCTTCATTTGGATTCTCAGAATGACATTCGTTTTCTTTCTCTTTTCCAGACTAATATATTGGAAGGAAATCTTTCAGACCGATAGCATGGCGAAGAACCCATTCCTCGTCAACCTGCATGCCACCTTACAAAGCAAGGACCATGCGTTCTTTGTGATGGAGAACGCGTCTGGTGGAGACCTTTGGTATCATTTCAACATCAACTGCATGGGATCATTTACAGAAGCAGAGGCCGTGTGAGTATGAAAAGCATTGTTCCTGGCACTATGTGTCCAGGCGAATAAACCAAGGGACGGCACCACTAACTTTCATGGAGAGCAGAGTCCTTACAGCCGGGTCGTGAAATAAAGATGGGTGGATCCAGACACGCATTACAGGAGGGGCACTCTATTAATTTTGGCCAAGAGCTGGTGTTGGGTTCTCTGTGACAGTCACAAGCAGAGCAGATGCCGGATCGCAGGCTGCGCACATCACACTCACTCTCTCCAGGACATTGCCGCACAGGGTCTGTCCTCCTTCTGCTCAGGTGATGCCTGTCAGACCCAGCGGGGCAATGTCACCCGTGTCACAAAATCACCTAAGTTGCAAAACACATAGAAAACAAAGAGCAGAGGAACACGAGCCTAAGTAAACCTCCATTTACTAGGAGGAAGCTGAGCCTATTCTGATTCCGTGTGTCTTTTCCCCACAGATTTTATAGCGCCTGTGTCGTCCTGGGTCTGGATTTCCTTCACCAGCACAAGATCATGCACCGGTAAGATCCTTTTAAACCTAATGGCAATTCTGAGGCTTTGATTTGCCCAGAAAGTGATCGCCAAATTTTCAAAAGATAAAGAGATTAAAACCTAAAACAACGTGAAATTTTATGTAACGACAAGTAATGAATAATAAATCCTCCTCTTGTTCATTTAATCTAGAGGATTAGAAGAAGAAAAAACAACCACCTCCACTAAGAAGGTGAACAATCACTCCACACACAGGTACAAATGTGCACCGGGCGTGGGCACACCCATATAGGACTAAACCTAGTATTGAGATACAACAAGAAAAAAGAGAAAAAAAAAAAAAAAAAACACATTTGAGGGATACCCTCAAACAGATGGGAGTGCTAATTGAAACATAACTTTTAATAGATTATAATGCAAAGACACACATTGGTAAGACCGATAATTGTTAAAAAACAAATAGACACATGGACAAATGCACAGTTTGCAGCAAGGAGAAAAAGAGTATAATATATTTAAAGCACAATACTTGAATTGCAGCTTAAGGGAACATTTATATACCTATACCCAGGGTTGTAATATGCATAGTTGGATGGAAAGTGCGTAGACAGTTGCAAAGATTGGCATTTAGGACGTAGTTGAAAACCCCTACCATGGTAAAATTACAAAAAGTACCACTGCGCTAAGGCATGTAGGACACCCAGAAAGATGCACTGAAAATAATACCAGCCAAGGTTAGTATGTGCCAGAATATCGGACTATAGTAACACCATCCATTTCGCCTGGCTACCTTGTGGAGAAAGCCTACATAAGCTGTGAGCTAGCGATTATAAGCTGTGAACAGCAATGTCGCAAATAAGCTAGTTGGCAAAAGGCATCATAATACTTAGGGATATCAATCTTGCAATAGAGCGTAGTCGTAAGAATCACAATACATTTAGAGGTGGAAATCAACAGATTCACTTGCAACTGTACCAACCAGAGCAACAATGCTTTAGGACATAGTCCTACCAACAACCATGCTTAGCAATAAAAAAGCCCAGGGCAATCAATTAAAACTGTAGCTGTCCCTAAAAAGCTAAAAATTCTATACTCTCCCTGTTTGTTCATATTTGTGCAAAGTAAAAGCAAACACTGGACTCGACACGTGTTTCGCCGGTACTATACCGGCTTCATCAGGAGTCAAACATAGATTGTGATTAATATCGGTACTGTGTGCCACCGAGGCTGGTTAAATACTGTTTGAATTAATTGTCCACTCCCACCTCTACTGATTTGGCTTTTCAAACAGTATTTAACCAGCCTCGGTGGCACACAGTACCGATATTAATCACAATCTATGTTTGACTCCTGATGAAGCCGGTATAGTACCGGCGAAACACGTGTCGAGTCCAGTGTTTGCTTTTACTTTGCACAAATATGAACAAACAGGGAGAGTATAGAATTTTTAGCTTTTTAGGGACAGCTACAGTTTTAATTGATTGCCCTGGGCTTTTTTATTGCTAAGCATGGTTGTTGGTAGGACTATGTCCTAAAGCATTGTTGCTCTGGTTGGTACAGTTGCAAGTGAATCTGTTGATTTCCACCTCTAAATGTATTGTGATTCTTACGACTACGCTCTATTGCAAGATTGATATCCCTAAGTATTATGATGCCTTTTGCCAACTAGCTTATTTGCGACATTGCTGTTCACAGCTTATAATCGCTAGCTCACAGCTTATGTAGGCTTTCTCCACAAGGTAGCCAGGCGAAATGGATGGTGTTACTATAGTCCGATATTCTGGCACATACTAACCTTGGCTGGTATTATTTTCAGTGCATCTTTCTGGGTGTCCTACATGCCTTAGCGCAGTGGTACTTTTTGTAATTTTACCATGGTAGGGGTTTTCAACTACGTCCTAAATGCCAATCTTTGCAACTGTCTACGCACTTTCCATCCAACTATGCATATTACAACCCTGGGTATAGGTATATAAATGTTCCCTTAAGCTGCAATTCAAGTATTGTGCTTTAAATATATTATACTCTTTTTCTCCTTGCTGCAAACTGTGCATTTGTCCATGTGTCTATTTGTTTTTTAACAATTATCGGTCTTACCAATGTGTGTCTTTGCATTATAATCTATTAAAAGTTATGTTTCAATTAGCACTCCCATCTGTTTGAGGGTATCCCTCAAATGTGTTTTTTTTTTTTTTTCTCTTTTTTCTTGTTGCATTTAATCTAGAGACCTGAAGCCGGAAAACATCGTGTTAGACCAGCAAGGCTATGCGAAAATAACCGACTTTGGCCTGAGCAAAGCAGGTAAAGATAAATTATATGATAAAGGATAAGAGAGAGAGAGAGAGCATAATAAAATAATAATCTGTAATGTATATGTGAGAATATAAAGTATAAGATGTTAGTATATATTATTCTATAGTACAGAGTGTTAGAGTATAATAATGTGTAATATAATGTGTTAAAATATAATAAACTATTACAAGTTATAATAACGTGTAATATAATGCGTTAAAGTTATAATAATGTGTAATATAATAAACTATTACACATTATTTATTTATTTATTTATAAAGGATTTTACCAGGAAAAATACATTGAGATTTCTCTCGTTTTCAAGTATGTCCTGGGTTCAAGAACATTGAAGTGTTACAGTTACAAAAACACAAAGTAATACAATGCAAGATATTAAAAAAAACAAAAAAAAACAACACAAATATACAGATTAACAGAAAATAATTATGTAGGAATTATAATAATGTGTAGTGTAATGTGTTAGAACATTGCAAACTATTGCACGTTATAATAATGTGCAATATAATGTGTTAGAACACGATAAACTACTGCACGTTATAATAATGTGTAGTGTAATGTGATAGAACATTACAAACTATTGCACGTTATAATAATGTATAATATAATGTGTTAGAATATAATAAATTGTTGCACGTTATAATAATGTGTAATATAACGTGTTAGAATATACGATAATAAGTCATAATACGTTCTACTATAATAAACAATACATTTTAACGAAATAAACCAGATAATAGAATATAATGTGTCAGAATGTAGCAATCTGTTATATGTTAAGATACAGCAAAGTGGGCCTGTCCCTTCAATCGCCAAAGGAAGGAACATCCCAACTGGCGGGGGCCATTCATACCGGGGACTCGAAGTCAGATAAATACACGTTCACTTGGTTAGTTTAGGGAAGGACCTCACCATGTCTAGAAGCTATAATCCATTTGATGAAGACGAGGATGATGATTTCAAGCCCAAAAAATGGAACAATGACACAGACCCCTACGATGACCCTGAAGTTGGGGGTGGGGTTGACAAACAAGGAGCTTTACAGCAGGAAATGATGAGACGAGCGCAGGCTACAGTAGATAGCACCAATAGTAGGGTTGTGCAATTAATCGCAAAAAAATTGCGATTTAAGCACATGGAATTTCTAAATCGCATGAGGCTGCAATTTTATCTATTCATTTTAGGGCTGCGGAAATTAACGTGTTCGGCTCCCTGTAAGCTTCCGGCGGCATGGAGCTTTGGGCGCTCGCAGGGGGAACCACGTGTACAGCCGCATTCTCGCAGCTCGTCAAGTGGTTCCCCCAGGTGAGCGCCCAAAGCTCCATTCCGCCGGAAGCTCACAGGGAGCCGAACACACGGCGCAAAGAGGTGAGCTGGGGCAGTATCCATGTGCTGGGGCAGTATCCATGAGCTGGGGCAGTATATCCATGAGCTGGGGCAGTATCCATGAGCTGGGGCAGTATATCCATGAGCTGGGGCAGTATCCATGAGCTGGGGCAGTATATCCATGAGCTGGGGCAGTATCCATGAGCTGGGGCAATATCCATGAGCTGGGGCAATATTTCCATGAGCTGGGGCAATATTTCCATGAGCAGGGGCAGTATATCCATGAGCAGGGGCAGTATATCCATGAGCTGGGGCAGTATCCATGAGCTGGGGCAGTATCCATGAGCTGGGGCAATATCCATGAGCTTGGGCAGTATCCATGTGCTTGGGCAGTATCCATGAGCTGGGACAATATCCATGTGCTGGGGCAGTATCCATGTGCTAATCACAAATAAAATCGCAATCGCAATATTCATTCAAAAAAATTGCAATATGATTATTTTGTCCATATTGCACAGCCCTAACCAATAGGTTCTTATTCCTTCTCAATGAGTTGGAACAGGTTGGGGCGGAAACAGCAGAGGAGCTGATGCAGCAAGGAGAAGCTTTGAAGCACACGGAGAAGAAGGTTGATAAAATGGAGCAAGATATGAAGACAAGCCAGAGGCACATCAATAGCATAAAGAGCACGTTCAGTGGATTCATAAACCACTTCAGAGCTAAACCTGCCAAGACACCCTCACCAAGTGACTCGTACGATTACAAAGCCAACAACAAACTACAGGATGCCATGTCTAGCAGTAAAGAGCAGGAACAGAACTGTCAACCGCCTCACCCTGTCCGAGCAAGGCGGGAGGCAGCAGAACTTGGCAGTAATGCAGTGCACCAAGTGTTATGGACAAGAAATATGTATCTGCTTTAATAATAACCAAAGCTTAGAAAAAAGCTCATTTAAGTTTTGTTAGTACGACTTTAAGAAATGAAATTAATAAACTGTTTATTTCAGGGAGAATCAAAACTGTATTTTCCTTAACTCGCTGTTTCAGCAGATGGCTAAACCACAAGTCATGCGGTTTCCTTTTTTCGTACAAGGAGAAGGGTGCTGGGCAACCTGAACATGCTGTATCTGAACATGGCTACACCCTTGATGGACAAAAAAGGTTGACATCTGACAACGACGCAAAATAAGTTGACATTTGGAATATGTTGATCTTGTTTCTTTCGGTTTTTGACTTAATCAATATGTGTTTGCAATTTGACTGCTGATGATAATAAATTACTCAGTTGATACCCTGTTTCCGCTTACGCACTAAAGTGGCAAATAAGCATGTATCATTTTTCAATTAAACATGAGAAGTTACTCGGCTTTGTCCGAGAAAGACTACATAGACGACCAAGCGAGTCTGTGTCGTTTCTTTCAGTGCGTACTTAGCTTCTCCAAACCATTTGGCAGCAGCAGGCAACCGAGAGACTGTTTAAGTCTAATCTATATCAATTGGTGCCCAACGTGGGGCCATCTGAGTATCTGCTCTGTCAAAGCGCCAACAACAGAGATTACCTGGCGGACGGCACATGCCAGAGTGGAGCCTGATCAACTTCATACCTCACGGTAAGAGATACCTTTGTTATCCTACTTGTGGCGTGTTCTGGTCTGTGGTCCCCGCCCTGGGAATCCGAGCATGGCGCTTGGCGGACACTGAAAATGGCTTTTATTTAACTTTGCTCAGATGCCCGTTTACTGACCCACGAATCGCATGCCTGTTGTCTGATTGTTGTCTGTTCACGGTCCATTGTGTTGGTGGCATATTTCCTGATGGGAAATTGGTTTGATTGATTGATCAGAGAGATTATCGTGACCTGGCGGTAACAGGTGATGCATATCTGGTAGTAAGATATTTATCTAGCGGTAACAGGTGATGCATGTCTGGTAGTAAGACACGATATATCTCTGATGGAGGTGTAGTTTGATTGACAGTCAGAGGGGGTATTATGAGCAGCGGTAACAGGTGATGCAGGAAAGGCATGTCTGGTAGTAGCTCACATTATCCATAAATACACATATCTAGCGGTAACAGGTGATGCAGGAAAGGCATATCTGGTAGTAAGATATATCCAGCGGTAACAGGTGATGCATATCTGGTAAGATATTTATACACTATATTTGGAATATAGGGAGAGGTCGAGACGCTTTATTGTCGTGATCTGGCGGTAACTGATATTGGATATCTGGTAGTTGGACACGATAGGTATAGGTCTATTCTCATTTCTGACTATTGATAAACTACGTGAATTGCTTGGATTGATCAGGAAAAGAGCTAACAATCAGGGATGGATAACGAACAGAGAAACCATGCGGGATGGATGACTCCATGCAAGTTAGTTGAAGAAAGAGCAGGGCATAAGAACGTTATGAAATTGAAAATTCTCGGTAGGGTTTGTGACTTAGATAGTCCCAGACTACAAGCAGATGAATGGAGAAGTTTATTGAAGAATAAAAAAGGAAAATTAAAGAAGGAGTTGAAAAACTTTGAAAAGTACTGAAAGATCAAAAGTGCTTGTTATCCTTGGAGGAGATTGTGGAAAAGATCGAGAGGAAACTCGAAGACCTTTACAAACAGATTGTGCTGTAATAGTATTGTTCTCTATGAAATATAGGCAGGGACGTGCGTGAGGAGCAGACACAAGCGAAACGCCGCGTTGGACGTGCTATATTAACCCATTTAAGGTTTTCCTCTCGTTGCATGCCTGAGCTGGACGCATCTATATTTCATAGAGAACAATACTATTACAGCACAATCTGTTTGGGCGATGACTGATTGCCCATAACCGTTCAGCAACATTGTAGCATGTTTAATGTTGAGATGGATTTTTAATCTCATGATCCCCTTTATGTATTATATGAATTTTCTTGCGGAGGAATACACTTTTGGCTGGGAGATTGCTACTGCTTGCACTTTATTGTGATTTCTTGATCAGTGCATGCAAATTGTAGCTACCAGGTTCACTCCTTGTCTTTATATTTACCAGCTGTATTCCGTGACGTGGACCATTTATGTTTGCACCTCATCGTGATGCTTTTGAGTGGTGCATGCTAATTACCACAACAAATTTGGTGGCATATGTCTTTAAGCATTTAAGTATACTCCAACGTATGCACACTTTCTTTTTGTTGCTGAGGAATACACTTTTGGCTGGGTGATTGCTACTGCTTGCACTTTATTGTGATTTCTCGATCAGTGCATGCAAATTGTAGCTACCAGGCTCACTCCATGTCTCTGTATTAACCAGTTGTATTCCGTGATGTGGACCACATGTGTTTGCACCTCATTGTGACGCTTTTGAGTGGTTCATGCTAACTACAATAACCAATTTGGTGGCACATGTCTTTAAGCATTTAAGTATACTCTAAGGTGTGCATACTTTTCTGAGGGGATCCTTAGGCATCTCTTGCTTATTATTCTTATCAGGTGGTGGTTCTCAGTTTTTGACATACAATTGTTGTCACAGAGACCTCACCCGGCATTAGACGCCTTTTGTGATTGGTCATTGACCTTGAGTTATGGTCTCTAAGCTATGACCTTTTTTGTGTGTTTTTTTATACATTTTGTGGGTGTGTACGTTTTTTCTTAGAAGTCCGATAAAGGTTTAGACTTTTAATCATTTGTTCCCACCTTCCTTTTGGGTTCTTTGAAATCCAATTCTTCCCTCAAGAATTACCACTTCCGTAGTGAGCTGGGCAGAGGAGCCTTTGGAAAAGTAAGTTTGCTGGAAGATTGATGTTACAGTTAAATGTAAAAGTTCCTTCGGTTTACCATCATGTACATTTTATGATTTCAGGTGCTGTTGGCGGAACACGCAAGTTCAAGGAGATTGGTCGCCATTAAAGCCTTGAAAAAGTCATCCTTCCTGAAGGAGAGGACATTTGGACAGTATGTAAAAGCATGTTCATTCACATAATCCTTCTTCATTTGGATTCTCAGAGTGACATTCGTTTTCTTTCTCTTTTCCAGACTAATGTATGAGAAGGAAATCTTTCAGACCGTTAGCATCGCAAAGAACCCATTCCTGGTCAACCTGCATGCCACCTTACAAAGCAAGGACCATGTGTTCTTTGTGATGGAGTACGCGTCTGGTGGAAACCTTTGGTATCAGTTCAACATCAACCGCATGGGATCATTTACAGAAGCAGAGGCCACGTGAGTATGAAAAGCATTGTTCCTGGCACTATGTGTCCAGAAGAATAAACCAAGGGACGGCACCACTAACTTTCATGGAGAGCAGAGTCCTTACAGCCGGGTCGTGAAATAAAGATGGGTGGATCCAGACACGCATTACAGGAGGGGCACTCTATTAATTTTGGCCAAGAGCTGGTGTTGGGTTCTCTGTGACAGTCACAAGCAGAGCAGACGCCGGATCGCAGGCTGTGCACATCACACTCACTCTCTCCAGGACATTGCCGCACAGGATCTATCCTCCTTCTGCTCAGGTGATGCCTGTCAGACCCCGCGACACAATGTTACCCGTGTCACAAAATCAACCAAGTTGCAAAACACATAGAAAACAAAGAGCAGAGGAACACGAGCCTAAGTAAACCTCCATTTACTAGGAGGAAGCTGAGCCTATTCTGATTCCGTGTGTCTTTTTCCCACAGATTTTATAGCGCCTGTGTCGTCCTGGGTCTGGATTTCCTTCACCAGCACAAGATCATGCACCGGTAAGATCCTTTTAAACCTAATGGCAATTCTGAGGCTTTGATTTGCCCAGAAAGTGATTGCCAAATTTTCAAAAGATAAAGAGATTAAAACCTAACACAACGTGACATTTTATGTAACGACAAGTAATGAATAATAAATCCCCCTCTTGTTCATTTAATCTAGAGACCTGAAGCCGGAAAACATCGTGTTAGACCAGCAAGGCTATGCGAAAATAACCGACTTTGGCCTGAGCAAAGCAGGTAAAGATAAATTATATGATAAAGGATAAGAGAGAGAGAGAGCATAATAAAATAATAATCTGTAATGTATATGTGAGAATATAAAGTATAAGATGTTAGTATATATTATTCTATAGTACAGATAGAGATAATGTGTAATATAATGTGATATAATACTATTGTTATACGTAATATAATGTGTTAAAATATAATAAACTATTACAAGTTATAATAACGTGTAATATAATGTGTTAAAATATAATAAACTATTACAAGTTATAATAACGTGTAATATAATGTGTTAGAATATACGATAATAAGTCATAATACGTTCTACTATAATAAACAATACATTTTAACAGAATAAACCAGATAATAGAATATAATGTGTCAGAATGTAGCAATCTGTTATATGTTAAGATACAGCAAAGTGTGATATAATGTGTTAGAATATAGTGTGATTTTATAGGTTATAATAGCACAGAGAATAACATATAATCCAATATAAAGCATAATATTCTATCATCTAATATCATTTAGTGTGATATGATAGAAATGAAGTGGGGGCTTCTCAGGCCGTGTAGTGGCTGAAATATATGACATGTGTCTAATAAAACCCACTAACAGCCACATACGCTGGAAATGTCATAAAAGCAGAAGATAAAAGCCAGGAAAACAAAAGAGAAATAGATTAACTCTATCACGTATAGAACAAATGGGATTTACACAAATGGATTCTTTGATTTCATGCCCTGTGTCTCTTTCTAAGGAATGGGTTTAAGGGATCGAGCCTACACACTCTGCGGAACCCGACCATACATGGCACCCGAAATCCTGCAGCGGCTATCATACACCAGGGCGGTGGACTGGTGGAGCGTCGGCGTGATTCTATATGAGCTTCTGGTTGGACAGGTAAGCACAGCTCCGTATTTTGACCCAGCAGAAAACTTTCCATGATAAACACATGTATCAGAAGCGGCTTAGGTATAAATGTGTGACAATGCTCTGCACGGTTACGAAGAGGTGGATTCACCTCCAGATGTTCCTGCTGCACCTCACTCTTATAATGGCACGTCACTTACTTCCCGGTTAAGTCACACGGCCAATTACTGCTCTGCGCAGAAGTGCAGGCTCACAGGGACTTAGCTGCTAATAAAGTGCTAATAAAGTGCACGCGTTTCGCTTTAGAGGGAAAAGTCCACGGACTCTTCTTTTACTCAGAAACAAGTGGCTAATGCTGGAGTAAATGATGGATGTAAGTCAGGAAACTACTTGTTGGAAGATGAAGAATTGATTTTTTGTGGATTTGAATGGGGACAATATATGTCATAGGGATTTCTATCAGATCTCCATGGTTACCGGTAGGGATGCACCAATACCGATACTAGTATCGGTACCGATATTGCCGTTTGCACGAGTACTTGTTACTTGTGCAAACGGCCCAATACATCCCACCGATACCGGAAGCCGGCGCTGGGCCGGCTTGCCGGTGTCCGCGGGGCTGGTGAAGCTGGCCGCGTGCATGAAAAGCATGCCGCCAGCGTTCCCCTCCGGCGCATCCACATACTCACCCATCCTGAAGGTCCGGTCGCTTGGCAGTAATGCGTTCCCACGGCCACTGGGCGCTCCTGTGACGCTGCCTCTCGGCTGGAGGCAGCGTCACAGATGCGCCCGGTGGTCACGTGATCGCATCACTGCCAAGCGACCGGACCTTCAGGATGGGTGAGTATGCGGCGCGCCGGAGGGGAACGCTGGCCGCGTGCTTTTCATGCATGCGGCCAGCTTCCCCAGCGTTCGAGCTGGGGGCAAATCCATCAGAGCTGGGGGCAAATCCATCAGAGTTGGGGGAAATCCATGAGTGCTGGGGGCAAATCCATGAGTGCTGGGGGCAAATCTATGAGAGCTGGGGGCAAATCCATGTGAGCTGGGGGCAAATCCATGAGTGTTGGGGCATATCCATGAGAGCTGGGGGCAAGCTACATGTGAGCTGGGGGCAAGCTACATGTGAGCTGGGGGTATTCTGTATATATGTATCTCGGGGGGATATATACATGTGAGTTGGGGGCATTTTTATATGAGGTCTGTTCTTATTGGAAAGCGTCACATGACATTAAATAATAGTATCGGTACTCGGTATCGGTGAGTACTTTTAAAAAGTATCGGTACTCGTACTCGGTCTTATAAAAGTGATATCGGTGCATCCCTAGTTACCGGCATTTGGCACAATATATAGATACAACTTCAAGTCCTACAGAATGAGCCAGGTTCACTTTAATGACTAAAACTGATCCCCCCCCCCATTTATTTTTCTTTTAGAGGCCATTTCAAGGGGAAACGATGGAGGAGCTGAGTAAGAAGATCATCTGGGGGCGCTTGCCGTACTCGAGCTCTCTGTCTCCAGAAGCCTGCTCCTTAATAAGACGCGTAAGTTGCCAAATAGCTTCATTGTCTTCTAAGTGTCACATGATACAGTTACCAGGCTGTCGCATTTAACGCCGATTCCTGTAAAATCAGTCTGGATGAGCCGTGCGGGAATAATGCTTCAATGCTCTGGCTTCATCAGACAGGAAGCAGACGCTGCAGACAAAGTTTGCCGGTGTTTACTCCTCAAAATAACCCTGTGCATTTTTATTTCTTCTATTACAGCTTTTGTGTAAAAATCCATCACAACGTCTTGGAGCGCACATGGGTGATTCCAGAGCAGTGAGGAAACATGCCTTCTACAATGTAAGTCCATACTGTTTCAATTGCGGCCAGAAATGTGCAGAGACACGTGGGATAATGAGCTCATTACAATGTATTCTTTAGCTTCAATTACAACAGATCAGATAGAAAAGACACACACGCAGCTCAGTGCACACAAATGTATCCTGCGTACATATTGTTTCTTGCTCTGCTGCTCGTCTGCCAGTGACTTTCATGTCATAGGTTTATGTTGGTGACTTTTTGGCCATTCTTTACATCTATTTCACAGAGTTATACTGTGTTACATATTAATTCCTGCTTCTTGTATTTTCTTTCTTCTTCCGATTTGAACAGAACATCGACTGGGCTAAACTCTATCGAAGGCAAATGACGCCTCCACCTGCTCCTGCCACGAGGGAAGAAGAAACATCTGCCACTGGTGTCTTCTTATCGGATCAGTCGAGCAGTCTGACCCCGTTACAGCAGGCAGCCTTCGCAGGCTTTGATTGGATCGCTGATGACACACCATGAATTTACATCCCCGAAGAAAACATCACGCCATTCCGGGGTCAAGAAGGTTTTTTTTCCCAGTATGTTGCATAATTGGTGGCCGCTTCATACTGGGTTTTTTTACCTTCTTTTGGATCAGCGGCAGTAGGTGCTGCGTGAAAGACTGAACCCCATGGACGCAGTAACTATGTGATCCCGATTAGCCACAGCGATAGAAGGCAAATGACGGCACAATAAACTCTGCCTCATTGGACGTTTCCAACAACTTTGTGTTTGTTCACTTCAAGTTTGTTCTTTGGTCATAGACCTCTGCCCTCCACTTGGCCAAACAATTCCTTCTTCTCATCTCTATATCTACGCTGTCCTCCAACCCTAAACGCTCTGTCCACCTTCAGAACACCCTCCTCTACCCACAATGCACCTCCCCCCTCAGCTCCTCAGCGCTCAAGAACCTGGCAGACTACTTCCTCAGTAAAATTTAACTATCAGAAGCAACATCCCAACACAAGATAGTTATCTGCCACCTCCACTCCACAGGTCCCATCTGCCACCCTCTGCCGCTTCTCCCAGCACTGAGGAGGAAGTCAATTCCCTATTGTCCTATCACATCTCACCACGTGCCCGCTGACCCCATTCCCCACATCTAATTCCTCCCCTCTCCTATCCCTCAAACCTGCTCTCACACACATCTTCAACCTATCTCTCTCCACTGGCTCCTTTCCATCCGCCTTCAAACACGGGCTAGTTACCCCTTTACTAAAGAAACCATCCCTAGATCCAACCTCCATCCAACTACCGTCCTGTATCCTGCTTCCCTTTACCTCTAAGCTCTTAGAAAAACTAGTCTTCAACCGCCTCTCCCTCTTCCTGTCCTCCAATTCACTACTTGACCCCTGCAATCTGGCTTCCGTCCGCTACACTCAACTGAAAACTTGCCCTCACCAAAGTCACCAACGACCTCCTAACTGCTAAAAAAACACGGCCACTATTCTATTCTCATCCTGCTTGACCTCTCGCTGCTTTTACACTTGTTGACCACCCCCTCCTTCTACAGACCCTCAACTCTCTGGGTCTCGGTGACACTGCACTTGCTTGGATTGACTCCTATTTATCCAACAGGATCCTTCTGTGTGCCTTGCTGGTAACTCCTCCTCCTCATTGCCTCTATCTGTTGGTGTACCTCAAGGCTCTGTCCTTGGTCCTCTGCTCTTTTCCATCTACACCTCCTCCCTGGGCAAAATTCATCAACAGCTTTGGCTTTAATTACCACCTCTACGCTGATGACACTCAGATCTACCTCTCTACCCCTGATCTCTCTCCCCCTGTCCTTTCCAAAGTCAGTGACTGTTTATCTGGCATCTCCTCCTGGATGGCCTCCCACCACCTAAAGATCAACATGTCAAAGACTGAGCTCCTACTTATTCCTCCCTCTAATGCCGCCCCACCTCCTGACTTCTCGTCACGGTGGAGGGTATCACCATCTCCCATCAACCAAGTTCGCTGTCTTGGAGTTACACTTGACTCTGCTCTTTCCTTCACCCCCACATCAAGTCTCTTTCCTCCTCCTGCCGATATCAACTGCGTAATATTTACAGAATTCGGCCATTTCTTACCCGCGCCACAAAACAACTCATACACGCCTGGTAATCTCCCGACTCGACTATTGCAATAATCTCTTATCTGGCCTCCCTCAGTCCACCTCTCCCCCTACAATCCATCCTGAACGCCTCCGCCAGGCTAATTCACCTCACCCGCCGCTCTGTCTCTGCCGCTCCCTCTGCGAGTCCCTTCACTGGCTCCCCATCCACTGCAGAATTAAGTTCAAAATCCTTATCCTTACCTACAAAACCCTCACTAACTCAGCTCCCCACTACCTGTCCTCACTAATCACCAAATACACCCCAGCCCGCTCCCTAAGGTCAAACAGTGACCTGCGCCTAGCTTCTCCCCGCATCACCTCTTCCCATGATAGACTGCAGGATTTCTCACGCGCAGCCCCCACTCTCTGGAACGCTCTCCCTCGTACTGTCAGACTTTCCCCTAACTTCTCTTCCTTCAAACGCTCCCTGAAAACATTCCTATTTAGGGAAGCCTACCACCCAACTCACTGACGCAACCATCAATCACTCTCACCTTACAGTCCTCTCCTCCTGTTTCCAACCCCAACCCTCCCAGATTGTGAGTTCCTACGGGAATAGGGCCCTCATCTCCTCCTGTACTGTTTGTCAAATGTTGTTCAATGTATTGTAACCCTGTCTATACTGTGCTTATTGTACAGCGCTGCGGAATATGCTGGCGCTTTATAAATAAAGAATAATAATAATAATAATAATAACTTTGTGTTTGTTACCAATCAATGGAGAGTTTGTGTAACTTTGTATCTAGAGAGCAGACATAAAACACGACACCAAAACCAATAAACCCAAAGCCAAGAAACATTTATTACACGCGCAGCGCAAAGCAACTCTCCAGAAAAGCCAGAAAAATCTTATAATGGTTCCAGAAATGAATTCACTGCTGCGCTCACAATCATAACAACTCAAAAAGTGATACAAATAGTGACCAATCACACAATCATGTCACTCAGTAAGCAAAGGAAAAGGGACTCTCTGAGCACAAACTTCTGGCTAGGAAGTGGTTAGAGGAGTCGTCGGCCGGATGAACACATTGTCTCCAAGTGCATCTGGATATGAGACGTATTCACTGACTGGTAGCTATGGCGCCCGCGCCGGGAAAGAGAAGATGTGATGATTTACTGCCGACACATGGAGTTTGTAGAACAAACTTTATTAAGAACAAACATGTTTAAAATAAAGAGGACATGAGCATAGGTGTCACCATGTTCCATCTCCTGCAGACTCACATGTCCCAGCCACGGGATGAGGGGGTGTAATCCAGTGGCGTAACTAGAAACCTGAGGGCCCCGGTGCAAGAATCCATGAAGGGCCCCCCCAAACCCCCAAAAAAAGATCTATATTTTTACCTTTTTTTTTCCTGCAATATAAAAAAAGATAGTATTGCCCCCAGCTGACATGGATATATACTGTATATTGCCTCCAGCTCACATGGATATATATATTGCCCCAGCTCACATGGACATATATATTGCCCCCAGCTCACATGGACATATATATTGCCCCAGCTCACATGGACATATATTGCCCCCAGGTCACACATGGATATATATTGCCCCCAGGGCACACATGGATATATTGCCCCAGCTCACACATGGATATTTTTGCCCCCAGCTCATGGATATACTGCCCCAACACATGGATATACTGCCCCAACACATGGATACTGCCCCAGCACATGGATATACTGCCCCAGCACATGGATATACAGCCCCAGCACATGGATATACTGCCCCAGCACATGGATATACTGCCCCAGCACATTCTGCCCCAGCACATGGATATTCTGCCCCAGCACATGGATATACTGCCCCAGCACATGGATATACAGCCCCAGCACATGGATATACTGCCCCAGCACATGGATATACTGCCCCAGCACATGATATACTGCCCCAGCACTTTCTGCCCCAGCACATGGATATTCTGCCCCAGCACATGGATATACAGCCCCAGCACATGGATATACTGCCCCAGCACATGGATATACTGCCCCAGCACATTCTGCCCCAGCACATGGATATTCTGCCCCAGCACATGGATATACAGCCCCAGCACATGGATATACAGCCCCAGCACATGGATATACTGCCCCAGCACATGGATATACTGCCCCAGCACATGGATATACAGCCCCAGCACATGGATATTCTGCCCCAGCACATGGATATTCTGCCCCAGCTCATGGATATTGCCCCAGCTCATGGATACTGCCCCAGCTCATGGATATGCCCCAGCACCTCATGGATTTGCCCCAGCACCTCATGGATATGCCCCAGCACCTCATGGATATGCCCCAGCACCTCATGGATTTTCCCCAGCACCTCATGGATATGCCCCAGCTCCTCATGGATAATGCCCCAGCACCAGATGGATATGCCATGTCCCGGCTCCTCATGGATATATACTGCCCCCAGCTCTTATGGGTATATAGGGCCCTCCACTCACCTCAGACTCCTCTGCTGCTCCTCTCCGTGGTGAGCTGCCGCTGAAAGCATGCAGCCTGGCCGCTCACCGGAAACCACCTGACCAGCGCAGCCGAGTTCTCGCGAGATCTCGTGCGCTGGTCAGCTAGTTTCCATCCCACGCGAGCGGCCAAGCTGCAAGCCAGCGGGCCGCTCGCAGGGAGGGGAACAGCCAGAGGCGCTGCTCCCAGATTCCGGCGCTTTTTGCCGGAATCTGGCGGCGGCGCTGGGCCCCCCTCCAGTGGCGGAATGCCAGGGCCCGGTCGCAACTGCGACCGCTGCGACCCTGGTACTTCCGCCACTGGTGTAATCCTGAGATCAGGAGAGACCCCAGACTCGTATGACCCTTATGCTTGGTACCAGTCATTCTATAAGATGCTGAGGGAGGCCCGGCGACTGGAAATCAAGCCAGTTTCAAAGGATGGTAAACTTGGCTGTTCAGGAGGGCTTGAAAGGTGCGGCTTTAATGTCAGTGTCGGGGGCTTTATAGCCTCATTATCTATGGATTCTTTGGATGGGATGTTATATTAATAGGATTTATAGATACATTAAATGCTGCTAAATCACTGCTGCAATAACATCACACTTTGCTACAGAAAACACAGAAAGAAAGCTGCAAATCAGCGGAAAAAGGGAGAAAAAGTAAATCTAAAGGAAAGAGAAATGAATGGATTTCACAGGAAAATAATCTGAGCTAATATGATTTATCTCATGGCACCTTCTTCCACGTTAAGGAGAGACGTAACACCTTAATTAACCCTTTAGGGCCTTTTCAGTGTTTGAGCATTATTGCCTACATGTAAAAATAAGATGCACATTATTATAATGATTATTCATTATTTATATAGCGCCAGCTTATTCCGCAGCGCTGTACATTAGGCCCGATATACACAGGGTTACAATACATTGAGACAGAGAAAAGCCTGTATCTATGGCGCCACCTAGAGGAGGTACAGATAAACAATATTCCAGCTAAAAAAAGGATAAGCATATATGGATATAATAGTCCATATAAAAGTCCACAATAAAATGTCTGTAGGTGGAATCAGCTGCTGTCTCTTTCTTTTTGGTGGTATATCCAAACCCACCAGAAAAAATAAAGCAAGAATAAGGAAGTCTGATAGAGTCAGCGCTTCTTCCGACCACGGTCTCTTCTTCCTCTCTGTTAGTGTTGTTGGATACCTTTAAATAAAACAGAGTGCTGCCATAGCGTAGCAATCTTGAACCATAATATTGAAATAAGTAACAAGAAAGGAATGCACTCACATTTCAATGCGTCTCAATCAGACACCAGATGAACTAGGCAGCCGGCGATATTAGAGGGAACGCCGGATCTCCCGCATAGCCAGCAACCCTTTTGCTCTGATAGAATCCAGGACGCTGGGCGATAATTTTGAGGCTAGTTTATTAAAACAAACGTACAACCGAGATGAGAGCGATGGGCTGCAAGGGGAGAGCGATGGACTGCAAGGGGAGAGCGATGGACTGCAAGGGGAGAGCGATGGACTGCAAGGGGAGAGCGATGGACTGCAAGGGGAGAGCGATGGACTGCAAGGGGAGAGCGATGTACTGCAAGGGGAGAGTGATGAGCTGCAAGGTGGGATTGATGGACTGCAAGGTGAGAGCGATGGACTGCAAGGGGAGAGCGATGAACTGCAAGGGGAGAGCGATGGACTGCAAGGGGAGAGCGATGGACTGCAAGGGGAGAGCGATGTACTGCAAGGGGAGAGTGATGGACTGCAAGGTGAGAGCGATGGACTGCAAGGGGAGAGTGATAGACTGGTTGGGGCAGTGAGGTGTATCAGTGAGTTGGGTGGCCGGCATTCCTAAATAGGAATGTTTTAAGGGAGCGTTTGAAGGAAGGAAAACTAGGGGAACGTCTGACAGTATGAGGGAGAACGTTCCAGAGGATAAGGACTGTGCGTGAGAAGTCCTGCAGTCTATCATGGGAAGAGGTGATGCGGGGAGAAGCTAGGGGCAGGTCACTGTTGGATCTTAGGGAGCGGGCTGGGGTGTTTGTGGTGATTAGTGAGGACAGGTAGTGGGGAGCTTGTAGAAAGTCAGGGTAAGGATTTTGACGTTAATTCTGCAGTGGATGGGGAGCCAGTGAAGGGACTCGCAGAGAGGAGTGGCAGAGACAGAGTGACGGGTGAGGGAGAGAGGGAGGCCAGCTAGAAGATTATTACAATAGTCAAGTCGGGAGATTGCAAGGGCGTGGATGAGTTGTTGTGGTGTCAGTGGTAAGAAATGCTTGAATTCTGGAAATATTACGTAGTTGGTAGTGGCAGGAGGAGGAAAGAGACTGAATGTGGGGGATGAGGGAAAGAGCCGAGTCAACTGTAACTCCGAGACAACGAACCTAGCTTGATGGGGAGATAGTGATACCATCAACCATGATAGTAAAGTCAGGAGGTGGGGAGGCATTAGAGGGAGGAATTAGTAGGAGCTCAGTCTTGGACATGTTGATCTTTAGGTGGTGACAGGCCATCCAGGAGGAGATGCCAGATAAACAGTCACTGACTTTGGAAAGGACAAGAGGAGCGAGATCAGGGGTGGAGATGTAGATCTGAGTGTCATCAGCATAGAGGTGCTAATGAAAGCCAAAGCTGTTAATGATTTTTCCCAGGAAGGAGGTGTAGACCGAGAAGAGCAGAGGCTCAAGGACAGAGCCTTGAGGTACACCAACAGATAAAGGCATTGAAGAGGAGGAGTTACCAGCAAAGGACACAGAGAAAGACCTGTTAGACAGATAAGAGTGAATCCAAGAGAGTGCAGTGTCACAGAGACCGAGAGAGACAATTGTCTGTAGAAGGAGGGGGTGATCAAGTGTCAAAAGCAGCCGAGAGGTCAAGCAGGATGAGAATAGAATAGTGGCTGTTCGGCGGCATTCAGCTGCGATCGGTTGGTCTGATTGGCGACTTCACGTTCGGTGCCCTTTGGGGACCATGCAGTGAATAATGAATTCACCATAGGGTCCGCAAACTGGAATCGCCGATGCGCACCGACCGAGAAAGCACTGAAATTTCAGTGCTTTCTGATTAACCCCTTATGCTAGGGGTTTATATACTGTATATATACACACATAAAATTGACCTTGATAAAGGCTCAGGACGAGCCGAAACGTTGTACCTGATGTAGTTTTTAAAGATATGACTTTTTTCTGCAAATAAAATTAGATATTAAAAAATAAGTGCCAGACTTGGGGCTCTATTGTGCGCCTGTAGCTAAAACCATGACGCTAAGGGGAGAAATGAGTGATCGCTAATTTCCCCTTTGCGTCCAGGTTTCACCAGCAGATTATGGGGCAGGCACTGAGTCCAGCAGCCTGCCCCATAGTGGTCGCTAGGCTCGCGGATGCTGGGGGCACCACTAATGTGTCGTCCCATGCATCCACTCCATGGTGCCCATAGGACATGAATGGCAGGATCGCACCATCTCGCGAGATCCTGCTGGTCTGCGTAGTGATCGCAGAGGAATACCTTGGACTTTTTTTCCCAGTCTCCCTCAGCTACCGGCGGCCGGAAGCAGCGGATCAGGCCGCCGTTCTTGACGGGGTATAAGAGGTGAGAATGTGATTGTTTGTGGGTTTTTGAGCTGCAGCTCAAAGTACAATAAACTCGTGCTATGAATCGCTAATTAACTCGTTAGCGAATCGGAGGCGATCTGTGCAGTGCGCTATGACCGCCTTTAAGCTAGCGCTAACGTGACCACTAGCGTCGGCTGGAAGGAGGTGATAGAGCTCCTGTTGTGACAACAGAATGCAGGTGCTCAGATAGTGGGGGTTAATGCCTTTAGGAATCCTTTCCCAGCAGGCTTATATAAAGTGTGTGCGTGTGTATACATAGATATAGAAATAAAATAAACCTTCCAGGTAATCACCTCCATAATATTATTTTGAATTTTTAAGAAGAAAGAAAAAACTTTTATCTTTTCCATCAAAAACCCTCTCTATTTTTTGAACACCTTTTTGCATTTTTTGACAGCGGACATGCGGCTTGCGTCACTGGCCAGACTTCAGGCCATCCCACTGCAGGCAAAGGCGCGTACCTGCTGCGGGGAGGGGCTGGGGCGGCCCTTTGAAGACAGCGAGTACATTTACGCCATGCGTCTTTAACCCTTTCACTGCTGAAGACGTGTGGGACACGTCCTCATTGATGCACGTTGCATGCTGAGGACGTGCCCCACACGTCATCAGCTGTGCGGGACCCCCGGCGGAGATACTCACCTCTCTGTCCGGGGTCCCACGGCGTTCTGACTTCAGCGTCCTCAGACGCTGAAGTCAAGCTCCTCCCGGCATAAATGACGTCATCGCGCCATGCGCGATGACGTCATTTCCAGGCGACCCCCCGGCAATGCCGGGAGATAGCCTGGAAGGGAGGGGGGGATCCGTTCGGATCCCTCTCCCTCCCAATCGGGAAGGAGCAGCGCTAAAAGCCAGGCACCGATTAAAAGGGGAGAGTCTCCCCTTTTAAGCGGTGCCTGGCTTTAACCCCTCAAGTGCTGGGTTGCACTTCAGCGCCTTGCAGCGCCGAAGTGCAGCCTATCTCCGGTGGGGGCCGCCATCTTGGATGGCGGCTCCACCCCCGGGACTCCCCTCGCTGTCTGACGTCATCACGCATAGTGTGATGACGTCAGATAGCCGGGGAACCCCTAGCTGCCGGGGATTTCCCAAGGAAATCCCCTGGTGGAGATAGGGGGTTCTTTGAACCCCGATATCTCCAGAACCGTGGCAGCTAGGGGGTCATGGAGGGTGTCATTTGAAAGGCCTGAGCATGGCCTTTCGAATGATACCCAACATGACTAGGTAAAAAGTAAAAAAAAAATTTCAAAAATTTTTTAAAAGAAATAAATAAAAAAAACATGTTTTTTTTTGTGTGTTGTTTTTATTAATGCAGCAATATTGTTCACATTTCAATTATAATGTGAACAATGATGCTGCACTAATGATTTTTTTCTATGGGGTGCGTTTGCTAAAAATCACGTAATTCCCCCCAAAAAAGTAACAAGTCCCCATTTCAAATTTTTTGTACAAGCGCACCCCATAGAAAACATAACCGCAAACGCTCATGTGATAAAATGTGAAAAAAAACACTTTACACACTGCAGATGATTAAAAATTTAATTTTTATTGTATTTTTTGTTATAATATACAGGCAGGACATGACGTATACATATAAAAATGATATATTATGAATCTGCGGAGTCTGCCGGAAAGAACGATATATAATATGTCTGGGTCATTTATTAAAATGTGGCTTTAAAATCGCGTTTAAACATGATGAGCGAAAGCGGTAAAAATGAGCTCAGCACACAGTGGTGAAATGCCTCAGCAGTGAAGGGGTTAAAGTCCTCCTGTCGCAAGGACGGCATAGTATGTCCCGCGGCAGCAGGAGGTTAAGCAACTCCATTACGGCAAAATACAGTGATCATTAGATAGTGAATTCACAGGATGTTTGGAGAAATGGAATCGCCAAAGTTCAGCAGAAAAAACAATAATACATAAATAATAATTACATAAATTAAATAAATCCATTTTACATTATATTTTTACCTTATTTTTGTTCTCTGCCTCTTCAGCTGGTCTTGGGGTGGCACAGGTCTCTGCCACTGGACTGGAAAAAAAATTCCAGTACATGTTATTATAAATAAATAATTAATTCATAAATATAATAATTACATCATTTAAATAAATACATTTTACATTATAATTCTACCTTTTTTCAGCTGGAGTTGGGGCGGCACAGGTCTCTGCAGCTGGAGTGGCTGTTCACCTTCAGGTCTCTTCACCTGGAATGGGGGAGCACAGGCTGGTAGTAGTTCTTCAGCTCCTCAAGGTGATGGTCACTCCGTGATCTCTGCCTCCAGGAAAAGGGGAGGGTCACCGGCATCCTCCTGTACCGTGCCACACTGTGTGACCTATAGGGTAGAGTGTTGTGTGATGTGCTATGCTGTTGTTCCATAGCGCTGTGCAAGGGATAAGACAGGATAACATGTGCATGCAAGTTGCACTCACAGAACAGTAGGAGAGGACCCTGCTCAAGAGCTTGCAATCTAACCTTTTGTCTGCTTACACACCCCCTATAAGTAACGGATTCCTTTATCTTCACATAATCCCATCAACCCACACCTCCCCCCAGCAACAAGTCACCCAGATGATTGCTATCTGACTCCTAAGCAATTGTTCCAATAATGGGCGTGTTTCCATTGTTTCTGAACCTTCCCTGTGTGTGCTTTTCCTATTCTAAAGCGAAAATAAACTCAGTCTCCATTTGGAATTTGAATATTCAAGAACTCCTCTCACAATTTATGTGTCGTCTACTCTGTGCGGGTACGAATACCTCCGTAACAACGTGTTATATACATTATAAACACCTGCCCTCCAACACCGTATGAGCGTGTAATATACATTATAAACACCTGCACTCCAACACCGTGTGAGCGTGTAATATACATTATAAACACCTGCCCTCCAACACCGAGTGACCGTGTAATATACATTATAAACACCTGCACTCCAACACCGTGTGAGCGTGTAATATACATTATAAACACCTGCCCTCCAACACCGAGTGACCGTGTAATATACATTATAAACACCTGCCCTCCAACACCGTGTGAGCGTGTAATATACATTATAAACACCTGCCCTCTAACACCGTGTGAGCGTGTAATATACATTATAAACACCTGCCCTCCAACACAGTGTGAGAGTGTAATATACATTATAAATACCTGCCCTCTAACACCGTGTGAGCGTGTAATATACATTATAAACACCTGCCCTCTAACACCGTGTGAGCGTGTAATATACATTATAAACACCTGCCCTCCAACACCGTGTGAGCGTGTAATATACATTATAAACACCTGCCCTCCAACACCATGTGAGCGTGTAATATACATTATAAACACCTGCCTCTAACACCGTGTGAGCGTGTAATATACATTATAAACACCTGCCTCCAACACCGTGTGAGCGTGTAATATACATTATAAACACCTGCCCTCCAACACCGTGTGAGCGTGTAATATACATTATAAACACCTGCCCTCCAACACCGTTTGAGCGTGTAATATACATTATAAACACCTGCCCTCCAACACCGTGTGAGCGTGTAAAATACATTATAAACACCTGCCCTCCAACACCGTGTGACTGTGTAATATACATTATAAACACCCAGGGCAGCCATCAGAAATGATGGGGCCCCTTACTAAACCTCACGATGGGGCCCCCCAGGGCCCCCCCCTCAACCTCTAAGAGCTTTTCTCCCCCTTCAAAAAAAAAGACATAACATAGCACCACAGCAATAAAACTCCCAGTAATGTGCAGTGTGTATTAGCTTATCACAGTATCCACAGCAATAAAACTCACAGTAATGAGCGGTGTGTCTGAACATATCACAGAATCCACAGCAATAAATCTCACAGAAACGGGCTGTGTATGATGGCCTTTGGGTCTGGGTCTGGGCCTGGGCCCTGGGTCTGGTCCCTGGGACTGGGCCTTGGGGTCTGGTCCCTGGGGTCTAACCTGGGCCCTGGTCTCTGGGTCTGGTCCCTGGGCCTTGGGTCCTAGGGTCTGGGCCTTGGGGTCTGGGCCTTGGGGTCTGGGCCCTAGGGTCTGGGCCCTGAGGTCTGGTCCCTGGGGTCTGGTCCCTGGGGTCTGGTCCCTGGGGTCTAGCCTGGGCCCTGGTCTCTGGGTCTGGGCCCTAGGGTCTGGGCCCTGGGTCTGGGCCTTGGGGTCTGGGCCCTGGGTCTGGGCCTTGGGGTCTGGGCCCTGGGTATGGGGTCTGGACCCTAGGGTCTGGGCCCTGGGTCTGTATTTGGGCTTTGGGGTCTGGGCCCTGGGTTTGGGGTCTGGACCCTAGGGTCTGGGCCCTGGGTCTGTATTTGGGCTTTGGGGTCTGGGCCCTGGGTTTGGGCCTAGGGGTCTGGGCCCTGGGTCTGGGCCTAGGGGGTCTGGGCCCAGGGTCCTGGGTTTGGGCCTAGGGGTCAGGGCCCTGGGTTTGGGCCTAGGGGGTCTGGGCCTTGGGGTCTGGGCCCTAGTGCCTGGGTCTGGGCCTTGGGGTCTGGGCCCTGGGTTTGGGCCTAGGGGGTCTGGGCCCTAGGGTCTGGGCCTAGGGGGTCTGGGCCCTAGGGTCTGGGCCTAGGGGGTCTGGGCCCTAGGGTCTGGGCCTAGGGGGTCTGGGCCTAGGGGGTCTGGGCCTGGGGTCTGGGCCTAGGGGGTCTGGGCCCTAGGGTCTGGGCCTAGGGGGTCTGGGCCCTAGGGTCTGGGCCTAGGGGGTCTGGGCCCTAGGGTCTGGGCCTAGGGGGTCTGGGCCCTGGGTTTGGGCCTAGGGGTCTGGGTCTGGGCCTTGGGCCCTGGGTTTGGGCCTAGGGGGTCTGGGCCCAGGGTCTGGGCCTTGGGCCTAGGGGTCTGGGTCTTAGGGCCTGGGCCCTAGGGTCTGAGCCCTGGGTCTGGGCCCTGGGTCTGGGCCTTGGGGTCTGGGTCCTGGGTTTGGGCCTAGGGGTCTGGGCCCTGGGTTTGGGCCTAGGGGGTCTGGGCCCTAGTGTCTGGGCCTTGGGTCTGGGTCCTGGGCCTTGGGGTCTGGGCTTAGGGGTCTGGGCCCTGGGTCTGGGCCTTGGGGTCTGGGCCCTGGGTTTGGGTCTAGGGGGTCTGGGCCCTGGGTCTGGGCCCTAGGGTCTGGGTCTGGCCCATGGGTTTGGGCCTAGGGGTCTGGACCCTGGGCCTTTGCCCTGGGTCTGGGCCATAGGGTCTGGGCCCTGGGTTTGGGTCTTGGGGTCTGGGCCCTGGGCATTTGCCCTGGGTCTGGGCCTTGGCCCTGGGCCTAGGGGTCTGGACCCTGGGCCTTGGGGTCTGGGCCTAGGGGTCTGGGCCTTGGGGTCTGGGCCTAGGGGTCTGGGCCTAAGGGTCTGGGCCCTGGGCCCTAGGGTCTGGGCCATGGGTTTGGGCCTAGGGGTCTGGGCCATAGGGTCTGGGCCCTGGGTTTGGGTCTTGGGGTCTGGGCCCTGGGCCTAGGGGTCTGGACCCTGGGCCTTGGGGTCTGGGCCTAAGGGTCTGGGCCTAGGGGTCTGGGCCCTGGGCCCTAGGGTCTGGGCCATGGGTTTGGGCCATAGGGTCTGGGCCCTGGGTTTGGGTCTTGGGGTCTGGGCCCTGGGCCTAGGGGTCTGGACCCTGGGCCCTAGGGTCTGGGCCCTGGGCCTTGGGGTCTGGGCCTTGGGGTCTGGGCCTAGGGGTCTGGACCCTGGGCCCTAGGGTCTGGGCCCTGGGCCTTGGGGTCTGGGCCTTGGGTCTGGGCCTTGGGGTCTGGGCCTAGGGGTCTGGGCCCTGGGCCCTAGGGTCTGGGCCATGGGTTTGGGCCTAGGGGTCTGGGCCATAGGGTCTGGGCCCTGGGCCTAGAGGTCTGGGCCCTGGGTCTGAGCCTAGAGGTCTGGGCCTAGGGGTCTGGGCCTAGAGGTTTGGGCCTAGGGGTCTGGGCCTTGGGGTCTGGGCCTTGGGGTCTGGGTCCTGGGCCTTGGGGTCTGGGTCTTGGGGTCTGGGCCCTGGCTCACCACTCGCTGTCTTCTATCTTCTTTTCTTCATCTTTTCTTTAATCTTCTTCTCTTCTTTTCTTCTGTCTTCTTCCTGGTCCCTCCAGCTCCGCGCGCAGCTTCACTGAGTGGAGGGGCGGAGCCAAAGCAACGTGCTTGGGAGGCCCTCACACGCTGCTTGGCCCCGCCCAGCCAGGAAGTGAAGCTGCCAGGAGCCGGAGGAGACACAGTGTCTCAGTCTCCTCCGGCTCCTGCAGCAGCAGCAGGGACACAGCTCCGGATTCGGACTCATCGAGTCCGATACCGGAGCTGTTAAAGGGCGACGCCGCTGCCGTCGGGGGCCCGGGATCCTCCCCCCAGGCCCCGGCGGCCCGGGCCCCCACCGGGCCCGGGCCCCTTACGGCAGTAATGGGCGTAATGCCCTGATGGCGGCCCTGTAAACACCTGCTCTCCAACACCGTGTGAGCGTGTAATATACATTATAAACAAACACCTGCCCTCCAACACAGTGTGAGCGTGTAATATACATTATAAACACCTGCCCTTCAACACCGTTGCCGCGGCACAGAAAGTCCATGTGGAAAATGTGGGAAACTGCTGATCAGTTTAAAAGATACTGTACAATCCTGACACACTGCACATCACAGAGCTGCACAGCAATAAACCTCACTGGAATGTGCAGTGTGTATGAGCGTATCACAGAGCTGCACAGCAATAAACCTCACTGGAATGTGCAGTGTGTATGAGCGTATCACAGAGCTGCACAGCAATAAACCTCACTGGAATGTGCAGTGTGTATGAGCGTATCAGAATCCACAGCATTAAAACCCACAGTAATGTGCAGCTCAAACATGGATATATATTGCCCCCAGCAGCTCCCTCATGGATATATATTGCCCCCAGCATCTCACACATGGATATATAGTGCCTCAGTAGCTCACTTATGGATATATATTGCCCCCAGCATCTCACTCATGGATATATATTGCCCCCAGCAGCTCACTCATGGATATATAGCGCCCCCAGCAGCTCACTCATGGATATATAGTGCCCCCAGTAGCTCACTCATGGATATTACGAGTCTGACGTTACCGGCTCTAGTGCAATGAGTCGACATCAGGTCCTCAACTCAGCCAATCGCCATTCTGCCCACAACATATGATTCATACACAGGGCAGGGCTGCACGTTACTACATACTCTTCTGCAGCATGAGGATGCCACCGGCCATAGCCATGCCAAATCCCCAGCCCGGTGTAGCCTCAGAGCCAAAAACTAGAGGGTCCATTCATAAACCACAAAAACCACCGCGCACAGCCCCGCCAGAAACCACCGCACGCAGCCCCGCCAGAGACCGCCGCACGCAGCCCCGCCAGAGACTGCCATGCGCAGCTCCGCCAGAGACCGCCGCGCGCAGCCCCGCCAGAGACCACTGCTCGTAGCCCCGCCAGAGACCGGCAAGCGCAGCCCAACCAGAGACCGCCGCGCGCAGCCCGGCCAAAGACCACCGCACGCAGCCTCGCCATTGTCCTCTTGCCTGGTAGAATGGGAATGACGGCACATCACCTCATACGATACCATGTGCGATGGCGGGCGCGCCACCACCAGGCAAACAGCTCATGTAAGATGCCTGGGTCCACGGTTCCGCTACGCTCTGGCACTCAGCGCTATCCCACAATGCCCTGGCACTCAGCGCTATCCCACAATGCCCTGGACTCCAGACCAGAGGCGTGTTCAGGTGCTCAGCCGCTGCAAGTGCTAAGTTAGCAACTTGCCACTGAAAACCGTTCTGCAGTTCAGAGGCGCGTTCAGTACCTCAGCCGCTGCAAGTGCTAAGTTAGCAACTTGCCATTGAACGCCGTTCAACCACTCAGCGCTCAGCACTGCTAACTTAGCACTTGCAGCGACCCGAGGAGATGCTGCGAGTAGCTGAGTGTGACGTATTAAAGGTGGCCGTCGCCATGAAGAAAGTAACAATTCTGTACAGCAATGTTAATTTTGAGGTTTTTGTTCACCAAAGCACAAAATATTAACCCTTTCGCTGCTGAGGCTTTTCACACCTCTGTGCTGAGGTCAATTTTACCAGTTTTGCTCAACATGTTTAAACGTGTTTTTAAGGCTTATTTTAGTATATGACCCAGACATATTATACATCGTTCTTTCCGTCAGACTCGGCAGATTAATAATATGTCATTATTATATGTATACGTCATGACCTGTCTGTATATTATAACAAAAATTGCAATAAAATATGAATTTTCAATAATTTACAACGTGTAAAGTGTATTTTTTTCACATTTTAACATGCGAGCAATTGCGGTTATATTTTGTATGGGGTGCACTTGTTACAAAAATTAGAAATGGGGTCTCGTTACATTTTTTTTTGGGGGAAAATTACGCGATATTTAACAAACGCACCGCATACAAAAATCGTTAGTGCAGCATCATTGTTCACATTATAATTGAAATGTGAACAATATTGCTGCATTAACAAACCAAAAAAAAACAAAAAAAAATGTTTATTTTTTTTAAAATATTTTTTTATTTTTATTTTAATTTTTTTTTTTTAAAAAAAACTTTTTTCACAGTCGTGCTTGGTATCGTTGGAACGGGCATGCTCTGGCCGATCCAACAGTACCAAACTTTAACCCCTAGCTGCCACGGATCGGGAGATAGGGGGTTCATTGGAACCCCCTATCTCCACCGTTGGTGGCAGCTAGGGGTTAACTCCAGGACTGGCATCATCGTGCTAAGCACGATGACGCCAGTCCTCAGGGGGAGTTCCCGGGGGCTTGGCCGACATCCAAGATGTCGGCCAGCTCCGGGAAAGGATCACGAACCGGCGCTTTTCAGCGCCGATTCGTGATCCAGCTCCCCAGGGGTTAATGACAGCCACCGTTTGGAAGGGCAGGCTGTGCCCTTCCAAGCGGTGCCTGTATTAACCCCCTGCTCCCTGGCGATCGGGAGGGAGGTCCCAAGGACCTCCCCCCCTCCCTTTCAGGCGCCTCCTCCGCACATGCGTGGGGGCGCCTGAATTAGATGTCATCGCGTCGCCGCGAAGACATCTAATGTCCCCGCCGGGCTCCCGGCGGATTGCTGCCTCCTGTGCTCGGACGCTGAGCGCGTCCATAGCACAGGAGAACCACTTGGCTGGACGCGCTAAGCGCGTCCATAGCAGCCAAGTGGTTCATTTATTATTTCCCCCTGCACATAGACATATATTACAGCTCAATTATATTTTGTTTCAGAAGTAAACATAACGTTTATTCAATAAAAACTATCATTTGTGGTGTGCGGGTACAAAACGGAATTGTGCTGACTGCTTTCCTTTATCATATTTTGACCGAGTGATACGAAAAACAATCTGAATCTTTCATTAAAAAATCGTCGGCCATTTTGGATTCAAAATTCGCATCCAAAGTGTTCAATGACACTGCTGCAGCAAACTGAATTGCTGTGCTGCAGCAATTCAGCAGCTGCTGAGGTATTGAACGGGGCTCAGTGCTCAGCACTGCTAACTTAGCACTTGCAGCCAAGTCGAGAGGTGCTGCGGGGTTAGCTGAGGGTGACGTGGGAAAGATGACCGCCTCCACGCAGCAAATAATCCACCAAGGAAACAGGGGCGGACTGACAACTCATGGGGCCCCCGGGCAACAGGAAATCATGGGGCCCCTTGCCCTACACCACCCACAAACCACACCCACATTAAGCTCCACCCACATTTGTGTTATACAATTTATTTCTCTACACTATTTTAACTATATTCACAAGTTCATGAATAATCGAGCTCCACAGCAATAAAACTCACAGTAATGTGCGGTGTGTATGAGCCTATCACAGAGCTCCACAGCAATAAAACTCACAGTAATGTGCGGTGTGTATGAGCGTATCACAGAGCTCCACAGCAATAAAACTCACAGTAATGTGCAGTGTGTATGAGCGTATCACAGAGCTCCACAGCAATAAAACTCACAGTAATGTGCAGTGTGTATGAGCGTATCACAGAGCTCCACAGCAATAAAACTCACAGTAATGTGCGCTGTGTATGAGCGTATCGCAATGCTCCACAGCAATAAAACTCACAGTAATGTGCGGTGTGTATGAGCGTATCGCAATGCTCCACAGCAATAAAACTCACAGTAATGTGCGGTGTGTGTGAGCGTATCACAGAGCTCCACAGCAATAAAACTCACAGTAATGTGCGGTGTGTGTGAGCATATCACAGAGCTCCACAGCAATAAAACTCACAGTAATGTGCGGTGTGTATGAGCGTATCACAGAGCTCCACAGCAATAAAACTCACAGTAATGTGCGGTGTGTATGAGCGTATCACAGAGCTCCACAGCAATAAAACTCACAGTAATGTTTGGTGTGTATGAGCGTATCACAGAGCTCCACAGCAATAAAACTCACAGTAATGTGCGCTGTGTATGAGCGTATCGCAATGCTCCACAGCAATAAAACTCACAGTAATGTGCGGTGTGTATGAGCGTATCGCAATGCTCCACAGCAATAAAACTCACAGTAATGTGTGCTGTGTATGAGCGTATCGCAATGCTCCACAGCAATAAAACTCACAGTAATGTGCGGTGTGTGTGAGCGTATCACAGAGCTCCACAGCAATAAAACTCACAGTAATGTGCGGTGTGTGTGAGCGTATCACAGAGCTCCACAGCAATAAAACTCACAGTAATGTGCGGTGTGTGTGAGCGTATCACAGAGCTCCACAGCAATAAAACTCACAGTAATGTGCGGTGTGTGTGAGCGTATCACAGAGCTCCACAGCAATAAACCTCACAGTAATGTGCGGTGTGTATGAGCGTATCGCAATGCTCCACAGCAATAAAACTCATAGTAATGTGCGGTGTGTGTGAGCGTATCAGAGCTCCACAGCAATAAAACTCACAGTAATGTGCGGTGTGTATGAGCGTATCGCAATGCTCCACAGCAATAAAACTCACAGTAATGTGCGGTGTGTGTGAGCGTATCACAGAGCTCCACAGCAATAAAACTCACAGTAATGTGCGGTGTGTGTGAGCGTATCACAGAGCTCCACAGCAATAAACCTCAAAGTAATGTGTGATGTGTATGAGTGTATCACAGCGCTCCACAGCAATAAACCTCAAAGTAATGTGCGCTTTGTATGAGCGTATCACAGAGCTCCACAGCAATAAACCTCACAGTAATGTGCGCTGTGTATGAGTGTATCACAGAATTGACAACAATATAACTCACTGTAATGTACTGATAGTTGATTCAAACCCCCCCCAGCACACCAATAGTCATTTCATTAACCCTCCACCACATTAATTGCCCGTTTATTAACCCCCAGCACATTAATTGGCAGTTTATTAACCCCAGAACATTAATTGGCAGTTTATTAATCCCCAGCACATTAATTGGCAGTTTATTAACCCAGCACATTAATTGGCAGCTTATTAACCCCAGCACATTAATTAGCAGTTTATTAACCCAGCACATTAATTGGCAGTTTATTAACCCCAGCACATTATTTGGCAGTTTATTAACCCCAGCACATTAATTGGCAGTTTATTAACCCCAGCACATTAATTGGCAGTTTATTAACCCCAGCATATTAATTGGCAGTTTATTAACCCATCACATTAATTGGCAGTTTATTAACCCAGCACATTAATTAGCAGTTTATTAACCCAGCACATTAATTGGCAGTTTATTAACCCCCAGCACATTAATTGGCAGTTTAATAACCCAGCACATTAATTGGCAGTTTAATAACCCAGCACATTAATTGGCAGTTTAATAACTCAGCACATTAATTAGCAGTTTATTAACCCAGCACATTAATTGGCAGTTTATTAACCCAGCACATTAATTGGCAGTTTAATAACCCAGCACATTAATTAGCAGTTTATTAACCCTTAGCACATTAATTGGCAGTTTATTAACCCTAGCACATTAATTGGCAGTTTATTAACCCCAGCACATTAATTAGCAGTTTATTAACCCAGCACATTAATTGGCAGTTTTTTAACCCAGCACATTAATTGGCAGTTTATTAACCCCCAGCACATTAATTGGCAGTTTATTAACCCCAGCACATTAATTAGCAGTTTTTTAACCCAGCACATTAATTAGCAGTTTACTAACCCCAGCACATTAATTAGCAGTTTATTAACCCAGCACATTAATTAGCAGTTTATTAACCCAGCACATTAATTAGCAGTTTATTAACCCCAGCACATTAATTGGCAGTTTATTAACCCCAGCACATTAATTAGCAGTTTATTAACCCAGCACATTAATTGGCAGTTTATTAACCCTTAGCACATTAATTGGCAGTTTATTAACCCCAGCACATTAATTGGCAGTTTATTAACCCCAGCACATTAAATGGCAGTTTATTAACCCCAGCACATTAATTGGCAGTTTATTAACCCCAGCACATTAAATGGCAGTTTATTAACCCCAGCACATTAATTAGCAGTTTATTAACCCCAGCATATTAATTGGCAGTTTATTAACCCTTAGCACATTAATTGGCAGTTTATTAACCCCAGCACATTAATTAGCAGTTTATTAACCCCAGCACATTAATTGGCAGTTAATTAACCCCAGCACATTAATTAGCAGTTTATTAACCCAGCACATTAATTGGCAGTTTATTAACCCAGCACATTAATTGGCAGTTTATTACCCCAGCACATTAATTGGCAGTTTATTAACCCCAGCACATTAATTGGCAGTTTATTAACCCCAGCACATTAATTGGCAGTTTATTAACCCAGCACATTAATTGCAGTTTATTAACCCTCAGCACATTAATTGGCAGTTTATTAACCCCAGCACATTAATTGGCAGTTTATTAACCCAGCACATTAATTGGCAGTTTATTAACCCCAGCACATTAATTGGCAGTTTATTAACCCCAGCACATTAATTGGCAGTTTATTAACCCCAGCACATTAATTAGCAGTTTATTAACCCAGCACATTAATTGGCAGTTTAATAACCCTTAGCACATTAATTGGCAGTTTATTAACCCCAGCACATTAATTGGCAGTTTATTAACCCCAGCACATTAAATGGCAGTTTATTAACCCCAGCACATTAATTGGCAGTTTATTAACCCCAGCACATTAAATGGCAGTTTATTAACCCTTAGCACATTAATTGGCAGTTTATTAACCCCAGCACATTAATTAGCAGTTTATTAACCCCAGCATATTAATTGGCAGTTTATTAACCCTTAGCACATTAATTGGCAGTTTATTAACCCCAGCACATTAATTGGCAGTTTATTAACCCTTAGCACATTAATTGGCATTTTATTAACCCCCAGCACATTAATTAATTTGAAATCTTCTTCTCCCCCCCCCCTGCGCTCACCGGCAGTTTGAAATCCCCCCGTCCCGCATACTACTGAAGTCTTATTCCCCCCCCCCCCGCTCACTGAATACTAGAGAAAAAAAATCTTCAGGACGCACCCTCAGGCTGGCTGGCTCCGGGTGGACTGCACCTATGTTCGTTGGTCCCGCTTTTGGAAGGCCCCCCGCCGTGTTCCCTGAGGTTCGGGCGGTAACCGGATCTGACAGGCAGAGCCATGGCCCAGCACGCAGTCTGAAACCGCCGCAGCGTGCCTGCCTTAAGTCACACAACTCAGACACGGCACGCTGCCTTGGCGCCACCCCTTCATGTGATGCCCTGCGCACAAAGGCAGTGTGCCGTGTCTGAGTTGTGTGACTTAAGGCAGGCACGCTGCGGCGGTTTCAGACTGCGTGCTGGGCCATGGCTCTGCCTGTCAGATCCGGTTACCGCCTGAACCTCAGGGAACACGGCGGGGGGGGCTACCAAAAGCGGGCCCCTACCAACCCGCGGGTACCGCCCGATGGATCAGTCCGCCCCTGCAAGGAAATGTTCAGTTTGAAGGTTTGGTGGAAAAAACAGCAAATCTTTATTGAAACCTGGTAAACATTAACACTAAAACAGCAGAAACAGCACCTTTCATTAAGCGATCCTCTGCCCTTTCACTTCCATATTCACAGCCAAAGCGTTCAGTGAGACGGCTGCAGCAAACTGATCCGCTGCAATGGAACAATTCAGCAGCTGCTGAGGAACTGAACACACCTCAGATGCCCATACACTGTGATAAAGGGGGGTCAGAGCAGCCACATGCTGGAAATATCTCCCCTAGCAGCATAAACTACAACTCCCAGCATGCTTTAATGAAGCCTTCAGCTTGGCAGAGCAGCATGGGAGTTGTAGTGTTGGAGGTAGAGGGGGATTCCAGTCATGAGATGCTGTCACAGGTCACACAGCAGCGCCTTGCACGGTGTCAGTGAGCAGGGGAGCCCCGGGGAGAGCACAGTGACTTCCCTGGGTCAGTGAATGAGGTGTGGGGGGGGGGGGATCCGGCTCGGCCTGTCACACAGTGGGACACCGGGCTCCTCCCCCTCACCTCCTCTCTATCATCCTTTTCCCGCCCTCCGTTTGCTTCCCGCGCGCTGGCGCCTCGTGCTGTAACGCTCCTTGCACGCCTGTCACTCTGAACTCAGTCAGGCCACGCCCAGCCCGCCCCGCCCACCACCTCTAACCAGCCAATCAGCGTTCAATGAACTAATACACTAGACTAGAAGGTTTTGGCTGCAGACAAGGAGGTCTGGCTGCAGAGTGGAGCTCCACAGGAAACATGTGACCTCCACTCCCCCATGTGACCTCCACTCACGTAAAGATTTTTTTTTCTTTAAAATCAACTTTAATGTAACCAACAACAATAAACACAATAATGGTGAACACTGGTTTCTGCTTGATTTTCATCTAACTCTGCCTTAATTATTATTATACAATGACAATGCAGCTATTATTATTATTATTATTATAGGATTGTATTGTGATTAATAGTAGCATTATCTTAATTATTAATATTAACGACATTCTGATAATGCTTCTATCATTCACAATATAATAATAATAATAATAATAATAGCCGCATTATCATTGTATAATAATAATAATAATATAATATAATAATAATAGTCACATTATCACTGTATAATAATAATAATAATATAATATAATAATAATAGCCGCATTATCACTGTATAATAATAATAATAATAATATAATAATAGCCGCATTATCACTGTATAATAATAATATAATAATAATAGTCACATTATCACTGTATAATAATAATAATAATAATATAATATAATAATAATTAAAATAGCCGCATTATCCTTGTATAATAATATAATAATATTAATAATAATAGCCGCAATATCGTTGTATAATAATAATAATAATAGTAATAGCCGCATTATCATTGAATAATAATAGCCGCAATATCAATGTATAATAATAATAATAATATTAATACTAGCCGCATTATCACTGTATAATATTAATAATAGCCGAAATATCATTGTATAATAATAGCCACATTATCACTGTATAATAATAATAATAATAATAATAGCCGCATTATCACTATATAACAATAATAATAATTAAAATAGCCGCATTATCACTGTATAATAATAATAATAATATTAATACTAGCCGCATTATCACTGTATAATAATAATAATAATAATAATAATAGCCGCATTATCACTGTATAATATTAATAATAGCCACATTATCACTGTATAATAATAATAATAATAATAGCCGCATTATCACTGTATTATATTATTAATAATAATAATAATAATAGCTGCATTATCATTGTATAATAATATTTATGGCAGAGGTAGATGCGTAAAAAAACAACACCCTGAGATTTGAGCGCAGGAGCAGCTGTGTAGTAGATAGGCACATTAACCAAGCGAGCCACGGCAGCGATTCAGAGGTCCATCCACAAACCTGCTTAGGCTGTGTCACACGAGCGTTCTTTGAGCAGAAGGAACGACTGTGACAGTGGACGTTCCCTCCACTCTGACAACCGTGTGGCCACCTCGCTGAGTGCAGTCAGTGCGAGTCGAGCGCATTATGTGTGCCTGTACTGATGTGCCTCCCGGCGTCCGGCGCAGCGCTGCAACGGGGCTGTTGTTCTGCCCAGGCAGCGAACTTGCCAAATCAGCGAATCCGCATCACCGGAAGTGATGAGGATCAGCTGTCCATGGCATCCACAATGCCAAACCAGTGAACCCGCCACACTGGGCATGCGCGCTGACATCACCACATGCGTCTAACCACACAGCCCGGTGTGCCAAACCAGTGAACCCGCCACACTGGGCATGCACGCTGACATCACCACATGCCTCTAACCACACAACCCAGTGTGCCAAACCAGTGAACCGTTATTAACGTACATGCGCACTGACATCACCACATGCCTCTAACCACACACCACGGTGTGCCAAAGCAGTAAACCGTTATTAACGTGCATGCGCGCGTTCATTACCCCGTTCACCGCTGCACCGTCTTGTAGTACAAAAACTATGTTCTGCAAAATGTTTTGTTACCGGAATCCACCTGGTTCACTCGGGACGAGGCTGGGCCGGCACGGACAAGGATTGACTGGACACGAGTCTCTTCAGGAAAGGCAAACTTTATTGTGACGTCACAGAATGCTCACACAGGATTGAATCGCAAAGAGTGAGCCCCGATCTCACTCCGACAAGGGGTCTTATACCCCGAATACATAATTAGGTACATCCCAATTAGCCCACCCCGCTGTGACTCTATCCCACCCCACGTGGGTCCGTACCTCCCATGATCGAATACAAAGACATTCCACACATTGGTCATAAATTGGCAAACTTCATGCTATTCTTGACAATAGAGGATTTACACTCTCTCTGGTTCCTGCCTATGCCCACCTCCCTAAAGCTTGTTTATTGTATATTCCAGATAAGGCCTCGTCTGGTTTCACACTCCTCTTTGTTCAACAGCCTGCTTCTCTGACCTTGATGTATCTATTCTTCACCCTGTCACTCGTGTGCCAGCTATGGCCTGGATTCTCGTTAATTTCTTTGCTGTTAGTTTAACACATTCCTAAAATTCTATGTAAGCTACATCCTAATTTCATCTAATATCTACTATTTAGATTCAAGTGAACCAATGTTCTGAGCAAGATGGCCGCCTGACTCAAGATGGCGGCCATCTCCTGACCTGAGTCCCTTGCATTCCCCCCTTGGCTCAAGTTTCAGATTCTCCCTCTGAGGCTTGTAGCCACTACACTCCGCTATTGCTATCCTCAAATACTTCATACTCCAGGGGACCCATCCTTGCTGGGAACATGTCTTGTGGGATTATCAGTGGTATCTTTTGTGTTTGTGCAGGTGTCAGAGCTCTCTTGCATAGTGGCCATAGACATAGCCCTATGCGGTACAGGAGTATCCCTACCACCAGGATCACTACCACCATCAGTATCATGGATCCAATCTGTGAGATAAATCCCAGGATCGATCCGAACCAATCTCCGAATGCTCCGAACCCACGTAGTGGATTCCAGCCCTCGGCAGCAATTTTCCTAGCCGTATTCTGCAACTGGACTACCTTCTCTTGGTGATCCTGGATTACTTGGTAGTAGTCTGGAACCTCATGTGATGTGTTCCTGATGAATGTACAACACTCGTAATGCATTGTCATCTCACACAGCCCATTCAACGCTGCACTAATCTGTTCCAGAGCCTTGTCATGTATCGTTTGTAACTTCCGGATCTCTCTCATCTCAATATTCAACAACTGAATATCCATACTCGTTTTATTCAATATCTCATCCATCAAATTGGCGTAGCTCTTCATTCTCACCATCAACTCTCTTCCCCATCCAGTCCATGCTGGAAACCACGCCCAGATTCGATCTTTCTTTGTGAACAACTCTCTCTTCTGTCTTTCGAACACTAGTGGATACCTAGGGTGTAGTGCGGTGTCCGTGTCTATATCATCCCCTCTCACCCTCTGGATTGGAATCAGTCTGGCTAAGTAACACATTCCTGTAACTGTAGGTGGGACCCATGTGTAACACACCCTACCACAGCACACCTGGTAACCCCCTGTCAGTATAAATGGTGATAACTGTAGTGTCCCTTTCGACATCTCTATCATCAGCCGCCCCAATCGTTTCAACAGATCCAAAGCATTCCTCTTATCTACAGTTACATTTGCAATTATCAGTTGTTGGTCTCTAGTGAGCGCCTTTGCCCTAATCACAATGAACCCTGGCCTGCTCCCTGTGTCCAATCTGTATGTATATGCAGTCCAATTGAATCTGCTTGAATGACATGGATTGTTGCCTGTCCCTGAATTATTCCCTCCTAACTGAAAACACCACTCTGGTGGATATACAGGTCCGGAAATGGGATAGTCTGGAGTGAACGCCTCTGGCTTTATCTGAGGTTCAACAATATTGTGTATCGTGATATTCCCCGACGCGAATGTACTCAAATTCATTGGGATCGAAGCAAAAGGTATATGCATTGTCTCTGGGTGCAGTCTGCTGCACACCCAACACGCAGTTTGTCCAGACTTCTTGGCGTATGCATATTTAAATTTTACAAGTAGATGTCCCCGTGGCGTAATTTCTGGTTCCGCATCTCGCCGATGTCGCCGCATAGTGTAGTTTTCCACCATCGGACGTGTATCATTCCTGACTTGGGAGATGTCTACTTTGCTGTTTGAACTTGGGCACCTGGGGCAGGTCCCATGGGATAGTCCATAAATCAGATTTGCAAGGTACAATATCAGTACCAGGAATGCCCCGAGCATCAAAATCCCTTGGGCAATTCTTTTCACAGTCACATAAACCCAATCCCTCCCCACCGGAATTTCAAAAGTAAAAGTCATCTCTGGTTGATCAAGGGTCGGGGCAGGGCCCCTAAAAATAGCCCTTGGGGTATCCCCCGAGGGATCCCTTTGCTCCTCCATTGGCGGGTGTTCAGGCATTATTGTGTCCGTCAAAACACCCACTTGTTGAGTCTTCTAGATGCTCGAGACTGTGGTCTTTGTCAGTTTTAGCCTCAATGGATTGGTCTCGTTGGTGACGACCCTCCACTCTGGTTCAGGATCGGCTGCTGCTGTCTTTAGCATGGAGTGATGTATCCACGGAACCACCTCGGCCACCTTCACTGCTGTAGGGGCTGATAATAGGACAAGGTAAGGACCTCTCCATTTTGGGCCTAGTGGGTCATTTTTCCACTCCTTCACCCAAACCTATTCACCTGGACAATACTTATTCAGTGGGGGATATAAAAAGGGAGGTAGATTATCTCCCACTGAAGTATTTAACTTCTGCATTGATTTACCCAACAATACAACCTTTTCATTTAGTTTAGTTTCACCCAATGCCCGAAGGTCCCTCCTTAGTCCATTAATTAGAGGGGTAGGCCATCCAAACATGAGTTCGTACGGACTTAGTTTCAATTGGGGGGTTGGCCTGCACCTAATGTGCAATAGAACTATTGGCAGCACATCCAACCAGCCTAGTGACGTTTCTTGGCACAGTTTGGACATCAAAGTCTTTAGTGTACGGTTCATTCTTTCGAATTTTCCCTGAGCTTTGGGGCCTGTAAGCTGTATGTAGCTTCCAGGTGATGCCCAACAGGCGGGCAAGCTGCTGCAAACAGTTCTGTATAAAAGCTGGGCCATTGTCCGATCCTATTTCGAGGGGAAGTCCATATCGTGGTATTATTTCTTTCATTAGACTTCTCACCACTTCCGTTGTCTTCTCCGTCCTTGTTGGGAAGGCTTCCACCCATCCTGTGAGTGTACACACCATCACTAGTAGATATTTATATCCTTTGCAGGGTGGTAGCACTGTGAAGTCTATTTGCAACGATGCCATTGGAGACAGCCCGATTGGCTGCTTCCCTGGAGGTTGAGATGGGCCCGCTCTTGGGTTATTCTTGGCACATGTCACACACTGCTGGGCTATTGCTTTACAGACTACTGACAGTCCTGGCACGTAGAAATGTGGCTCCAGCTGTTGCTCCATCATTTCCCTTCCTCCATGAGTACTTGCATGAATTGCTCTCACGATCTCAGGTGCCAATGCTGCTGGCAGGACTATTTGTCTGCTCTTCAACTGGAACCATCCGTCTTCTCCATATTCACCTTGTTCTTCTGATAGCCATTTCTTCTCTTTCTCTGAGTACACAGGTGTCCATTCACTCAGTGGCGCCGGTAGGAGTGCAGCCACCACTGGTGTTGCTTTGTATCTTTCGAGTTCTTCCTGGTTTCCCCAGATGGATTCTTCTTTTGGGTAGTAGTGTCGCCAGGCAAAGAACAGCAGATCCTGTCTCTCCTGTGTGGATTTCACTGCTGGTATAAAGAAATTCATCACACTTTTATTCATCCTTGGAAGCTTATTTTTAATAAGGGTCTCTTTGAGAAAGAACCTTACCAAAGGGGCTTGGTATTCTTCATCTCCCAGTTCTCCCAAGCTTAGCAGTACCCGTGTAATCCTCAAATTGTTATGAGGATTGGCTGTTAGATTGCCAAAGCGTGCGGCAAAATTTTCTGCTCGTTCAACTTCGGTCACTTCTGTATCTTCTCCATTCTCCCCCACTAATTTTACGCTGAAGAATTTCAGCATCATCTTGTATGCTCTGCGGATTCTTTGCTGAACTTCTGAGGTGTCAATCATGAGGCGTGCTTCTTGGGGGTTTAGAGGTGAGGAGTAGAAATTCTGGCCTTGCGACCGTGTCGGGAACAGCCACTGGATATAATCATGGTTTCCTTCAAGTAGCTCATAATTGTTGTGCCACTTTTGCAAGATGGTTTCAATGAATTCGCCTTTCGGATCAAATTTTCTCCAATTCATATAGAATTCGTAGTTTCGGATGGGGAGTTGGTCCTCTTGCTTGCAGAGCAGAACCTTGGAGACATGATCAGGGGGAATCAGTGGTTTAGCAGCGGCTTTTGCGGCTTGGTCAGCGCGCCTGTTGCCTCTTGGGATTTCATCATGACCTTTCTGGTGGCCACGACAGTGCATTACACTGACAGCACTTTGTTTCCACACAGCCTCTAGGAGGGCTGCGATTTCAGCTGCATACTTGATTTGTTGCCCCGAGGAAGTGAGCAGGCCTCTTTCCTTGTAGAGTGCACCATGTGCATGGACAGTCATGAAGGCATATTTGGAATCAGTATAGATGTTCACTCTTTTGCCTTCAGAGATTTCAAGGGCCCTAGTCAGGGCCGTTATTTCAGCCAATTGCGCTGACGTATGGCCTGGTAGGGGGTTTGCTTCGATAACGTCTTCTGCTGAGACAACTGCATAGCCGGAGACTTTCTTCCCATCATCCATGTAACTGCTACCATCAGTGAATAACTGCAGATCGTATTTGTCTAGGGGTATGTCTTTCAGGTCTGGTCTGCTACTGAATACTTCTTCCATGACTTGGAGGCATTTATGATTTGGATCCTCTTCACAGTCAGGCAGTAGTGTAGCGATGAGGTCCAGATGAACCCGTGGATTCTCACACATCATGGCTTGGTACTTCGTCATCCGTCTATTGCTGAACCAGTAACTTCCTTTTACATCAAGCAGGGCTTTGACCGCATGTGGCACCTTGACATGAAGAACCTGTCCTAGGGTCAGCTTGTCTGCTTCCGCTATAAGCATTGCAGTGGCTGCCACTGCTTTCAGGCATGGGGGTAGGCCACAGGCCACAGGGTCAAGTTGTTTGGAGAGGTAGGCCACAGGCCTTGGCCACGAGCCAAAATTCTGGATCAGTACTCCTGTTGCAGTCTGGTTATGTTCATGCACATACAGTTGGAAGTGCTTGCTGTGGTCTGGCAATCCCAGTGCTGGAGCTTCCATCAGAAGAGTCTTTAACTTCAGGAAAACTGCCGCCTGTTCTTCTTCCCAGAGGGAGGGGTCATGCTCTCCCCCCTTCGTGGCTTGATGGAGAGGCTTGGCAATGTCCGCAAAATTGGGGATCCATAGGCGACAGAAGCCTGCAGCTCCTAGGAACTCACGGACTTGTCTCATTGTCTTTGGCTGGGGTATACGGCATACGGCTTCTTTTCTCTCAGCTCCCAGTGCACGCTTAGTACCTGTCAATTGAAAACCTAGATACTTGACACTTTGTCTGCATATTTGTGCTTTCTTCCTGGAAACTTTATATCCTGCTTGGCATAGCAGATGCAGCAGGGCTGTTGTGGCAGAGACAGTCTTTTTCTGTGGGAGAAGCAAGCAATAAATCATCTACATACTGTAGTAAGACAACTTTGTCTGGCTGAGCGTTGAAGGACAGGAGGTCCTGGCTGAGCGCGCAACCAAAAATCGTGGGCGAGTTTTTGAAACCTTGAGGGAAGCGTGTCTAGGTCATCTGATGACGCGCTCCCGTAGTAGATTCCTCCCACTGAAATGCAAAAAGGGGTTGGCTTGCTGGAGCCAGGCGGATGCAAAAGAAAGCGTCTTTTAAATCAAGCACCGTGTAATATTTTGTATTACCAGGAATTAATGCCAATAAATTGTATGGATTGGGAACCACAGGGTGTAGAGTTTCTGTGGCTTCGTTGACCGCCTGTAAATCTTGGACTGGGCGGTATTCTTGTGTGCCCTCTTTCTGCACTGGCAACAATGGTGTGTTCCACGGTGACATGCAGAATTTCAATATCCCATGATCTTTAAGTCTTTGCAAATGTGTTTGGATATTCTGCTTGGCTTTCTGTGGGATATGGTATTGTCTTAGAGCCACAGGCGTTGCGCCAGGTTTCAAATCAACATACACTGGAGGAAAATTTACAGCTAGTCCGGGAGGGTTTTCCTCTGCCCAAACTCCAGGGATTCCCAATAGTAGTGTATATGGGTCCGGGGCGGCCGGCGGAGTTGGTGCCGTGCGCCATTCCTCCTCCCGTGGCATAATTACTGCAATCTTTACAGGTTGGGTATTCTGGCTGGCTGGGTTGTACTGCCGTATAGAGCTGCAACTCTCTGGCAGGTCTAATCTAGCGTTACCCCAGGGGAGAAATGTAATTTGGGCTTGCAATTTGCAAAGGATATCCCGCCCCAGGAGTTGGATGGGACATTCAGGCATATACAAAAATTCATGTTCTACATTGTGCCCACCCACACTACATTTTCGAGAAGCAAGAAAAGGGTACTTAGCAGATACCCCCATTGCTCCCATTATGTCAACCTCATTTCCCATTGGGGGTGCAATTTGCTGTGTTACAACAGAATATTCAGCGCCTGTATCAACCATAAAAATTTCGTCTTTGTCTCCCACCCTTACTGTGGCCGTGGGCTCGTGATTACCGAGTGGGATGGGCTCAGGTCCGTGTCAATATGTATTGTCGGATATAATCTCTGCACGTGAATACAACACGTTTATATATATTGGACTTATCAGCCAAGCCTCCAATATATCAGGGATTATTATTTCATAAGAAATTTATACGAGACACAAATATCAATCGTCTATATCTCTTAGAAATTATCCTGAATTCTTTTAATTGTCTGTGTTTTGCTTTAAAAAATACAATAATCAATAATCGGATAAAAATATATATATATTTATTACGTATACAAAAGAATTTCAAATCTCATATCATAAACAAAAATTTATAAACCACAATCCAACAGCATATAAAAACTAGCTTCACAATATATGTATCTCCGGTTAGTAACTGCATATATGATTAATATCATTTACCTTATCAGTTAGTAACTAATACACAAATGGTTAATAAACATTTCTGCTTAATACAACATGCATTTCCCAGCAAACAATGTTTAACCAGCCAGCTCTTATAGATATATATATATCTCTGCTACATGGATCAACAAAAGATGAGCTAATTTAATAATAAGTAATAAAAACTTATTTAGTGAATCCTCCCCTAATCTCGAGAATTAAACTTCTAATCTTTTGCTTTTTATTTTGTAGTTATATAATTCCTTGCTCATTAATTTTAATCACAGTAATTTCCTAATTCAATATATATATTGGTATCAATCTTGCAACATTTCTTTAGGAATAAATCCTTATATCCACTTCTTCATATTTCTATCTGCAGAATAGAATTACTTAGAATTTGGATTTTAACCATATCCGAGAAGTCTCAGTCTACGTTGCAAAAATCTCTACAAATATATTTTTACATTAATTCCTTATTTCATACATTACCTGTCCAATTTGGATGTTGATAAGTCTGCCTTGGAATTCCTGATGTAGTAATTTTTGGAATGTGTGAAAATTATCGATATTAGATAATTAATGCATGTGAGTTAGAGATTTGGTGAGAATATTGATTGCCTCATGTCTTGGGATCTGAGTGCATCGTGGTGCTCTGTCTGCTGGAATCTCCGACTTCTCAGAGTGTCATGTATAATGAATGTCTGAGTGCATGGCGATGTGAGCCTCTCTCTGCTGAAATCTCTGACTTCTCAGAGTGTCATATGTACGGGACGTCTGAATGCATTGCGGTGTGAGTCTGTCTGCTGACATCTCTGACTGACTTTACAAAAGAATCTTTGCCGCCTATTATAGCCAATTTGACGTCATGGTTAATTATTTTTACTATCCTCTAGAGGACAGTATTGCACTTCTTATATTAATTCCATTAATTCCACTATTTCTTTTTAATAGTCTTATCTCGGGTCAAAAGGTCAGACTGTCTTAACAAAGAGCCTTGTCTTTTCTCAGTTAGACTGTCTCTGTCTTCTGATTTATAGTTCTCCTCCCTTTTGGTTGCTTAGATCAGCTAAATTCTTTCCTGGTTAACTCACAAAATATGTTCTTTAGTAATTTTTATTATTTACCAATTATATACTTTTTACAATATTTTGGAGTATATATTTCATACTGTAATTATAATAAAATATACCTTGATTATAAACATATATTTTGTGAATATAATTCTACATTACAGAATATTTTCTCTTATTCCTATACTCAAAAGACAAAATCTCTTTTGTTTTAGAACTTCAGACAAACCAATAAATTTACTTATGACATGTCTTAGCATTATCTCACATTCATTCTAGGTTCCTTCATGTCTGGGACTTCTTAACCCAGGAATGAACTTTGTAAAAAAAAATCTTGTTCATTTCTAAACCTAGAGAATATTTTGAAAGAAAAACTGTCTTTAAAACAAAATGGCTACAGGCGTCCATTTTAAAATTCTCTTTTGTGTGTAATATACCCGACAGTATCTTGTCCCTCAAATGACGTTCCCGCCAAGCCAACAAACCCTGAACCGGCAGCATCATTTCTTTCATACCTGCCATTTGTTACCTGGCCATTTGAGGCCTGACCTCGCGAGGCACCAGCCTCTCCCTGTACCCCATTTTTAGCCAGTAATGCAGGGCACTCGTTTTTCCAGTGACCTTCACCCCGGCACCATGCGCACTGGTTGGGCCCTAGGGGTTCCCTCGGGGCTCCCCTACCTCTTCCCCCTCGACCCCTTGCCCTCCCTCTGTCAGAGGCACCCCTCCCGTTTCCCATATAGCCAACCACACCAGTATGCCCTCTTTGCTTTCGTATTTCTTCTAAATCCCGGTTATGAAACACTTTATTAGCAATTTCTACCAATTCACTAATCCCTTTCCCCAGAAATCCATCCAATCTCTGTATTTTGTTACGTATGTCCCGCTGTGACTGACTCACAAAGGAGGAGTTAACCAGCTGCTGATTCTCTGCGGCCTCCGGGTCAATTGGACTGTACATCCTATATGCATCTAATAATCTTTCCAAAAATGTACTAGGGGTTTCTTTAATGTCCTGCACAATATCCGCTATTTTTCCCATATTTGTAGGCTTCTTCCCTCCCGCTTTAACACTCATTATTACCGCTGTCCGGTATGTTTGCAAATGAGCTATACCTTCATTAGTATTGTACGGCCATTTGGGATCTGTTTTGGGGTAATGCTCCTCTGCCCACGCTTCTGGCTGGGGTTTGCTATCTTCAACTGCCTGGGCGAGAAGAATTTTCCACATGCTATTGTTTATACGGGCTCTCTCCTCGGTTGTGAACATTGTCAGCAATAGTTGCTGGCAATCTGCCCAGGTGGGGTTATGTGTAAGCATAACTGATTCTATCATACTAGCCACTGCTGCAGGGTTCGTGGAGTACAGTGGTGTATGTGTCTTCCAATTAAACAGATCTGTCGTCGTGAATGGGACATATGTGTATTGTACTGGCCCAGGTTCCCCATTTTCCAGTAAGGGGAGCTGCAATTTACTTTACCTGGATTATGTTGATATACATCACGGGGTTTATATGAATTGTTAGCCGCAGGAATGGTAGCCCCTTGATCCACACCTCCACCATCTCCACTCTCTTTAGGGATTACCCGCTGGTATACACTCCCATCGGGCATTTCAATTTTCTCCGCAGGGAACCCTTCATCCCCTCCACCCGCAGCCCCCTCCTCTTCCGCGATACCACGAGCCGGAGCCGAAGGAGCTGGCCGGGAAATAGCAGCTGCCTGCTCCCTCCTCTCCGCCCGCGCAACCGCGGCATTCAATGCCTCCCTGGCCACCCCATAACACGACGGAAAGGGCGGGGGAAGGGAATCAATTTCCTCTGGATATTCTACCAACACCGGTTTTCCATGTTCACCTTTAATTTCATTATTCGGGGGTACCTGTTTCTTGTTTTGTCCCGCCATCATTATAAAATGACTCTTATCCTTCACACAGTACCTCCATATATCTATATACGGGTACTGTTCCGGGTGACCATATCTCCCGGTGATGTGGGAGTGTACTTTCTGTATTAACTCTGGATCCATAGATCCCTGCTCTGGCCATTCGGGGCCCAACATCGGCCAGACTATAGTACATAACAATTTCAATTTTTCTTTACTCAAATTCACACCATAGTGATGTGTTTCATACAATGCTTCAAAATTTCGTACCATATACTCCAAGGGTGTTTCACCCTCTTTTGATTTCTTGGGTTTGGGCGACCCGTTACCCATTGTTACCTTTGAAAGCAGTAACTTTTTCACAATGCAGATATTTCTTTCAGCACAACCACTTAATCACTTTATATCAACTGTCTGGTACTTCAGGCAACAGTTCTCCCGTGTCATATTCGCTTCCTCCTTTGGTAGTCAACTGCAGTCGCCTGAGCTGGAAACGTACCTCCGGAGTCCACTCTCAGATTTGCTTCCTTGCTAAGAAAGTAGGCGCACAATCACTCACAACACTCTCAACTGTCACAGCACGTACTGTGAGCTTGTGAAGCCTTCTAAGTGAAGTCTTCAAAGTGAGCACTTAGAGATCTTCTGGAGATACTCTGGAGGTAGTCTGAGGTTAGACAGGAGGTAGAAAACCTACAAAAAGGTAAGATTTGTTGGTTTAAATCCATTCTTTTATAATGGCAGGCTTGGTCCAGTGTAAGAGCTGTCATGCATTTGTTTTTAGATCCAATTTTTGGAGGTTTGGAGTGTGCCTGATATGTAGGCAGCTCTCTTTATTGCAGCAGGAAATTGCCTGTTTGAAGTCTGAGATTTGTAAATTCTCTGTTACACAAACTCAGACTATGGCTATGACTGTTACAAAGCCACTGCCACAGAGGCCTCCTAGGAGTGGCAGATGGACTACTGTAGGATCTGGTAGACTTAGAGTTGTGGATATAAGGCATGTCCCACAGTCTGTGGCTCTTCTTAATTCTTTTGAGGCACTTTCAGAGTGTAGTGGTGAGACGGAAGTAGGCTCAGACACCATAGTTGAGGAACCACCATCCCCTATGCCTAAGGTATGCAGGACTGCAACCAAGAACAATAAGGAAAAGGTGGGACATGATAGAAGGCAATTGTTGCTGGGTGATTCTATCATAAGAGGTGTTGAGCTGGAGAGTAGTGGTTTGGTGAGATGTCTTCCTGGGGCTACTGCTCGTAGAGACAAGAGACGTATTCTCAATATTGTCAAACATGCAAAGCAGCAAGGGGAAGTGGATGTTCTAGTCCATCTAGGGACAAATGACTTGGCTAGCAATGAGGTTTCTGAGATTAAGGAGGATTTTTGTGTTCTTGGAGGTGAAATACAGAAGATTGCGTCCACTGTGTCATTCTCTGAAGTTTTGCCTGTGCATAACATTCAGGATTGGCAGATGCGCAATAGGGAATTTAATCTGTGGCTTCGGGAATGGTGTCGAGAGCAAGGATTTGGCTTTGTGTCCCATGATAGCTCTAATTGGAGCCGAAAGGAACTGTATAAAAAAGATGGTTTGCATCTTACTCATAGGGGAACATATGTTCTCAGTGAGAAGTTCAAAGGTTTCGCAAAGAAATATTTAAACTAGGAGGGGGGGACAAAAGGGTAAAAAACAATCTGCCTGATTGTCCCCCAAAACTAAATCGGCGGGTGCAAGCAACATGCGGGGAAAAAAATGACAAGCTCAGAGTCGTGTCTATAAATGCTCGCAGTTTAGTCAATAAAATCAATGAACTGGAGGCAATGATGGCTGCTGAAAAAGTAGATTTAGTTGCGGTTACTGAGACATGGTTCAGTGAGAAAAATAACTGGGACATAACAATACCGGGGTACTCTTTATATAGAAAAGACAGAGAAGGTAGGAAAGGAGGAGGTGTGGCCCTGTATGTGAAAAACAACATAAAAACGAACCAAATAAAAGTGAGCGAGGTGAACATAGAGTCAGTTTGGGTTACGCTAACATTTGGCAATCATACAGTAGCTCGTATAGGTGTGATCTATAGATCCCCTGGACAAGTAGAAGAGCTAGATAATCTGCTGCTTGAGGAAATAGCCAAAATGGCAATGAAGGGGGAAGTTATTATCATGGGGGACTTTAATCTTCCTGATGTGAACTGGAAAACCAAAACAGCTGGGTGCACCAGGAGTACAAATATTCTAAACTCCCTACTGGGATTATCTCTAACACAAGTAGTTGAGGAGCCGACCCGTAAAGAGGCCATATTGGATTTAATACTCACAAATGGAGGTTTAGTATCAGACGTTGTTGTAGGTGAAAATTTGGGATCTAGTGATCACCAGCCAGTATGGTTTAATATAAGAACAGAGATGGAGCCGCACCACACAAAAACAAAAGTTTTAGACTTTAAAAAAACAGATTTTTCTAAAATGAGACTTTGTGTGAAGGAGTCATTATCAGACTGGAGGAGTTTAAAGGGAGTCCAGGAGAAATGGGATTATTTAAAAGAAGCATTATTGAAGGCCACAGGCAATTGCATTCGACTTGTTAGCAAAAACAAAAAAGGGAAGAAACCACTGTGGTACTCTGCAGAAGTGGCCAAAATAGTGAAGAACAAAAAGACAGCATTCAATAATTATAAAACAACTCAGAGTGAAGAAGATAGGCAAACCTATAAGATTAGGCAGAAAGAGGCAAAGCAATTTATAAGAGCTTCCAAAGCACACGCAGAAGAGAAAATAGCTCAGTCAGTAAAAAAGGGGACAAAACATTTTTTAGATACATAAACGAGAAAAGAAAAGTAAAACAAGGATTAGTTAGATTAAAAACAAAGGAAGGAAGGTATGTAGAAGAGGATAAAAGTCTCGCTGACTGCCTCAATGAATATTTTTGTTCAGTCTTTGCAGAAGAAAAGGAAGGAAAGGGACCTCAGTTAGGAGGAAACACTAACAAGAAAATTACATATCAGTTTACAGAGGAGGAGGTTCTACAGCAGCTGTCTAAAGTAAAGACAAATAAATCAATGGGGCCTGATGGGATCCACCCTAAATTATTAAAAGAGCTCAGTGATGTAATAGCAAAACCGTTAACAGATTTATTTAACCAATCCTTGCTAACGGGAGTCGTCCCAGAAGACTGGAAATTAGCAAATGTTGTGCCCATTCACAAGAAGGGTAGTAGGGAGGAATCTGGGAACTATAGGCCAGTTAGTCTTACGTCAGTAGTGGGTAAATTAATGGAAACCATGTTAAAGGAAAGGATTGTTGAACATCTAAAAACACATAGATTACAGGATCAGAAACAACATGGGTTTACCTCAGGGAGATCATGCCAAACTAATCTTATTGATTTTTTTGATTGGGTAACAAAAATAATAGACACAGGTGGTGCAGTAGACATTGCTTATTTAGATTTCAGTAAGGCTTTTGATACTGTTCCGCATAGAAGGCTTATCAATAAATTGCAATCTTTGAGCTTGGATTCCAATATTGTTGAATGGATTAGGCAGTGGCTGAGTGACAGGCAACAGAGGGTTGTGGTAAATGGAGTTTATTCGGCGCAAGGTCTTGTTACCAGTGGGGTACCTCAGGGGTCAGTACTTGGACCCATTCTATTTAATATTTTTATTAGTGATATTGCAGAAGGTATTAATGGAAAAGTATGTCTTTTTGCTGATGACACAAAGATTTGCAACAGGGTTGACGTTCCTGGAGGGATCAGCCAAATGACAAATGATTTAGGTAAACTAAAAAAATGGTCGGAGCTGTGGCAATTGAGTTTTAATGTGGATAAGCGCAAGATAATGCACCTGGGACGTAAAAACCCAAGGGCTGAATATAGAATATTTGATACAGTCCTAACCTCAACATCTGAGGAAAGGGATTTAGGGGTTATTATTTCAGAGGATCTAAAGGTAAGTAGTCAATGTAATAGAGCAGCAGGAAATGCTAGCAGAATGCTTGGTTGTGTAGGGAGAGGTATTAGCAGTAGGAAAAGGGAAGTGCTCATGCCACTGTACAGAGCACTGGTGAGACCTCACTTGGAGTACTGTGTGCAGTACTGGAGACCGTATCTCCAGAAGGATATAGACATCTTAGAGAGAGTTCAGAGAAGGGCTACTAAAATGGTGTACGGCTTGAAGGAGAAAAGTTACCAGGAAAGGCTTAATGATCTTAACATGTACAGCTTGGAAAAAAGACGAGACAGAGGAGATATGATAGAAACATTTAAATACGTAAAGGGAATCCACAAGGTAGAGGAAGGGAGTATATTTAAAAGGAAACAAAATAGCAAAACAAGAGGACATAGTCTCAGATTAGAGGGGCAAAGGTTTAAAAGTAACATCAGGAAGCATTATTTTACTGAGAGGGTGGTGGATACATGGAACAGTCTTCCAGTTGAAGTGGTAGAGGCCAAAACAGTAATTGAATTTAAGCAGGCATGGGATAGGCATAAGGCTATCCTAAACAAAAGATAAATCCAGGTAAAGTATCCATGTAATTGGGCAGACTAGATGGGCCGAAAGGTTCTTATCTGCCGACATCTTTCTATGTTTCTATGTTTCTGTACCAGATACATTCAGCAGAAAACAATACAGAAACAATTCTACTCTTTCCCTGTAGCCTAGGGCACGCCGACCCTATTTCTGGCTCCTTATACCCACTTATTTGATCTCTACTCTTGTCTGCTTGTAACTATGTGTACCCTGTTCTGTGGCAACACTCACTCCTGCTATTCCGATTTGCCTATGGGCAATACACCCACCCGGCACCACTCCCGCTGCAGCTACCGCTGGCCCCACTGGCCCCCTTCTCTACACAGAATACACACTAGCACTGACTCAGGGCTCTCAGCCCAGTCACAGAATCCCTCCTCCTTTCCTTGTCCACGTGCAGCAGTTCTATTTACAAACACTAGCTATGACAATACTACTCCACGTGGCTACCCTCTCCCTCAAATTCAGAACTACACCTTGTCGATATCTGATCCCCCGGGTACAGACACGCGCTAGCCACTCTGGCTCCCGTGCTGTCCGTGCTGTTGGCGGCGGGTTCTGCATACCCAATGAGACTGTGGCCGCGGGTCTCCTTATCCAACTATGGTCGGACGTCTCCCTATACTGGTATTTCAATACATACAAACACAGAAGACACCTTACCTATCGCCGCGCTGCTTGCTGTTTCCTCGGCCTCGGTGGTGTCCCAGTTTCCTGGGCCGGGGGTCCGTTTGGGACGAGATGAGATCCACTTAACAGGAAATCCTGCATGGCGCCTGCAGATGTCAGCTCACCTTCAACGGACGCCCAACCGGCAGGATCACTCGCACCTGCAGTCAACCGCTACGGTATCCAGCAGTTGTTGCCGTACCGGTAAAGGCCTGGATCCCGGACGAGCCCCCAAAAATGTTACTGGAATCCACCTGGTTCACTCGGGACGAGGCTGGGCCGGCAGGGACAAGGATTGACTGGACACGAGTCTCTTCAGGAAAGGCAAACTTTATTGTGACGTCACAGAATGCTCACACAGGATTGAATCGCAAAGAGTGAGCCCCGATCTCACTTCGACAAGGGGTCTTATACCCCGAATACATAATTAGGTACATCCCAAATAGCCCACCCCGCTGTGACTATCCCACCCCACGTGGGTCCGTACCTCCCATGATCGAATACAAAGACATTCCACACATTGGTCATAAATTGGCAAACTTCATGCTATTCTTGACAATAGAGGATTTACACTCTCTCTGGTTCCTGCCTATGCCCACCTCCCTAAAGCTTGTTTATTGTATATTCTAGATAAGGCCTCGTCTGGTTTCACACTCCTCTTTGTTCAACAGCCTGCTTCTCTGACCTTGATGTATCTATTCTTCATCCTGTCACTCGTGTGCCAGCTACGGCCTGGATTCTCGTTAGGTTTTAATTGCTTTGCTGTTAGTTTAACACATTCCTAAAATTCTATGTAAGCTACATCCTAATTTCATCTAATAGCTACTATTTAGATCCAAGTGAACCAATGTTCTGAGCAAGATGGCCGCCAGGCTCAAGATGGCCGCCATCTCCTGACCTGAGTCCCTTACAGTTTACCTGTGTCAATGCCAGTAACTGTCTGAAAACACACAATAAAATATTAATATATGATAAACAAGCTTTTGCCCGCGGCTTCGCTCGCGTGTTTTTTATGATTTGTTAAAAGAAACTTGAGGTTTTTTTTGTAGAACCCCCCTTTCCCCCCCACTTGGGATTTTTGGAAAATTGTAAAACACGTGTTTTTTTATATTTAAAGAAAATTGGAAGTGCCAAATTTCACACCTGATCAGATCTTTGGTTTTTGGAAATATAGGTATACCGATAAAAGTCACACAGAAAAAAACAAGAATAAGGGGCGCCAAGACGGAGAATCTTATAGCCTCACCAATATAATCAGATACAGCAGCTATGTCCAAATGGGGTATTTCCTACACACACCCCAAAAAAGAGATATACAAGCACACGAAAAAAGGAACAGCGCTTATATGGTCATATAAATGGTGAAGAGAAGATGAGATCCACAACCTGAATATATCAAGGCTCTATATATCAGCAATGGGTCTCTTCAGGGATGACCCCGTCCCATATCCATACGTCCTCTCGGGATATCATATGTGGATAGAGAATAAACACAAACGGACCATAGCGTAAATCAGTCGCCGTTGTCCGTTTGTGTTTATTCTCTATCCACATATGATATCCCGAGAGGACGTATGGATATGGGACGGGGTCATCCCTGAAGAGACCCATTGCTGATATATAGAGCCTTGATATATACAGGCTCTGATCCATGTGAGTGGGCAATTGCTATCATTATATCTTCAATACCAGCTATACTGTATTGCGCTATTGTATAATTTTTTCTGTGTTTTTTACATGTATTTGGGAACGTCAACATCCCTGCGATCCACTTACTGGTAAACCATTTATTGTGTGTATATACCGATAAAAGTATTCAACCCCCCTTTTGCCCCCTCCCACTGGATTTTTGGAAAATGGTAAAATAGGTGTTTTTATGTTTCTCAAGACAAATCTAAATACCAATTTTCACGCCAGTAACATCTTCTGTTTTTTAGATATAGGTATCCTGTTTAAAATATTCAATCCCCTTTTTTTAACCCCCCACTTGGATTTTTGGAAAATGGTAAAACACGTGTTTCTTTATTTTTAAAAGATTGTAATTACCAAACTTCACACCTGTAACATCTTGGTTTTTGAAGTATAGATATACTGATAAAAGTATTCAGACCCCTTTCCCTCCAACCCCCCCCCCCTTATTTGGATTTGTAGAGAATAGCAAAACACATGTTTGGTTTTTTTCACGAAGATGGTAAATACCAATTTTCACATCTGTAACATCTTTGGTATTTGAAATACAGGTATACTGATAAAAGTATTCAACCCCCCCTTTTTGCCCCCTCCCACTGAATTTTTGGAAAATGGTAAAATAGGCGTTTTTTTGTTTCTCAAGAAAAATCTAAATACCAATTTTCACATATGTAACATCTTCTGTTTTAGAGATATAGGTATCCTGTTTAAATGTATTCAGTCCCCCCTTTATTTCACCCCCCCCACAAGATTGTAAATACCAAATTTCACGTCTGTAACATCTTTGGTTTTTGAAATATAAGTATAATGACAAAAATATTCAGACTCCTTTCCCCCGACCCCCCCCCCCAATTGGATTTGTGGAAAATGGCAAAAATCATGTTTGTTTTTTTTCACGAAGATTGTAAATACCAAATTACACACCCGTAACATATTCGGTTTTTGAAATATAGGTATATTGATAATGTATTCAACCCCCCTTTTTGCCCCCCCCCAAGGAATTCTAAGAACATGGTAAAATACGTGTTTTTTTATTTTTCAAGACGAATCTAAATACCGATTTTCAGATCTGTAGCTTCTTCTGTTTTTGAGATATAGGTATCGTGTTTAAAATATTCAACCCCCTTTTTCACCCCCTTATGGGTGGAGTTTCCAAAAATCCTTCCTTAGTGGGTGCCTACATCACAAATACAGTGCACCTCAAAATTTCAAACGGTTTCAGCTGAGCATTGATGAGTCAGTCAGTCAGTCAGGACTTTCTGTTTATATACATAGATATAAACCCCATGTGTAACTGTTTCAATGCCATTTTAACTGTGTCAATACTCGTCACCTCACTCCATCAATATATACTAAAACGATTATTAACCCCCGTGTGACCTCACTCCATCAATATATACTAAAACGAGTATTAACCCCTGTGTGACCTCACTCCATCAATTATTATTTATAAATTGTGTATTAACCCCCGTGTGACCTCACTCCATCAATATATACTAAAATGAGTATTAACCCCCGTGTGACCTTACTCCATCAATATATACTAAAATTAGTATTAACCCCTGTGTGACCTCACTCCGTCAATATATACTAAAATGAGTATTAACCCCCGTGTGACCTTACTCCATCAATATATACTAAAATGAGTATTAACCCCTGTGTGACCTCACTCCATCAATATATACTAAAATGAGTATTAACCCCCGTGTGACCTTACTCCATCAATATATACTAAAACGATTATTAACCCCTGTGTGACCTCACTCCATCAATAAATATTAAAATGAGTATTAACCCCTGTGTGACCTCACTCCATCAATATATACTAAAACGATTATTAACCCCTGTGTGACCTCACTCCATCAATATATACTAAAACGAGTATTAACCCCTGTGTGACCTCACTCCGTCAATATATACTAAAACGAGAATTAACCCCCGTGTGACCTCACTCCATCAATATATACTAAAATGAGTATTAACCCCTGTGTGACCTCACTCCATCAATATATACTAAAACCGAGAATTAACCCCTGTGTGACCTCACTCCATCAATTATTATTTATAAATTGTGTATTAACCCCGTGTGACCTCACTCCATCAATATATACTAAAACGAGTATTAACCCCTGTGTGACCTCACTCCATCAATATATACTAAAACGAGTATTAACCCGTGTGACCTCACTCCATTCATCATTATATAATAAAATGAGTATTAACCCCCGTGTAACCTCATTCCATCAATATATAATAAACGAGTATTAACCCCTGTGTGACCGCACTCCATCAATATTTAATAAACGAGTATTAACCCCTGTGTGACCTAACTCAAATTATAATTAGCCTATTAACAAATGAGTAACCATTTAATATTATATATATAGCATGTTAGCCCATGAGTAACCACACACCATTTAACCCCTTCACTGCCGAGGATGTGTAGGACACGTCCTCATTGACATACGTTACATGCTGAGGACACGCCCCACACGTCGTCAGCTGTGCGGGACCCCCGGCGGAGATACTCACCTCTCTGTCCGGGGTCCCGCGGCGTTCTGACTTCAGCGTCCTCAGACGCTGAAGTTAAGCTCCTCCCGACGTAAATGACGTCATTGTGCCATGTGCGATGACGTCATTTCCAGGCGACCCCCCGGCAATGTTGGGAGATAGCCTGGAAGGGAGGGGGGATAAGTTTGGATCCTTCTCCCTCCCGATCGGCAAGGAGCAGTGCCAAAAGCCAGGCACCGCTAAAAAGGGGAGAGTCTCCCCTTTTAAGCCGTTTCCTGGCTTTAACCCCTCAAGCGCCGGGTCGCACTTCAGCGCCTTGCGGCACCGAAGTGCGGCCTAGCTCCGGTGGGGGCTACCATTTTGGATGGCGGCTCCACCCCCGGGTCCCCCCTCGCTGCCCGACGTCATCACGCATAACGTGATGACGTCAGATAGCCGGGGAACCCCTAGCTGCCCGGGGATTTCCCAAGGAAATCCCCTGGTGGAGATAGGGGGTTCCTTTGAACCCCGATATCTCCAGAACCGTGGCAGCTAGGGGGTCACGGAGGGTGTCATTTGAAAGGTCCGAGCATGGTATGATACCCAACATGACCAGTTATAAAGTAAAACAAAAAAATTTTTGAAAATTATTGTTCCCATTTCAATTATAATGTGAACAATGATGCTGCACTAATGATTGTTTCTATGGAAGAGTTTGCTAAAAATCACGTAATTTCCCCCAAACAAATGTAACGAGTCCCCATTTCTAATTTTTTTAACAAGCGCACCCCATAGAAAATATAACCACAAAGGCACGGATGATAAAATGTGAAAAAAGCACTTTACACCCTATTGAAAATTCTAATTTTATTGCATTATTTGCTATAATATTCAGGCAGTGCATGACGAATGCATATAATAATGATATATTATGAATCTGCCGAGTCTGCCCGAGAAAAGAATATACAGGTGAATCTCCAAAAAATTGAATATCGTGCAAAAGTTCATTTATTTCAGTAATGCAGCTTAAAAGGTGAAAGTAATATATGAGACTCATTTCATGCAAAGTAAGATAGTTCAAGCGGTGATTTGTCATAATTGTGATGATTCTGGTTACAGCTCATGAAAACCCCAAATCCACAATCTCAGAAAATGAGAATATTCCATGCAATCAATAAAACAAGGATTGTACATAGAACAATATGGGACCTCTGAAAAGTATAAGCCGCAGATGTACTCAGTACTTGGTTTGCAGCAATTACTGCCTCAATGCGGCAATGTGACATGGAAGCTATCAGCCTGTGGCACTGCTGAGGTGTTATGGAAGACCAGGATGCTTCAGAAGTGGCCTTCAGCTCTTCTGCATTGTCCCGTCTCATGTCTCTCATCTTTCTCCTGCCAATGTCCATAGAATCTCTATGGGGTTCAGGTCAGGCGAGTTTGCCGGCCAATCAAGCACAGTAATCCCACGGTCATTGAACCAGGTTTTGGTGCTTTTGGCAGTGTGGGCAGGTGCCAAGTCCTGCTGGATAATGAAGTCAGCATCCCCATAAAGCTCGTCTGCGGAAGGAAACAAAGTGCTCCAAAGTCTCCTGCTAGACGGCTGCATAGACCCTGGACTTAATGAAGCACAGTGGACCAACACCAACAGATGACATGGCTCCCCAAACCAACACAGACTGTGGAAACTTCACACTGGACTTCAAGCATCTTGCAGTGTGTGCCTCTCCATTCTTCCTCCATACTCTGGCTCCTTGGTTTCAACATGAGATGCAAAAGTTGCTCTCATCAGAAAAGAGGACTTTGGAGCCACTGAGCAACAGACCAGGTGGGTTTTTCTTTAGCCCAGGTAAGACGCTTCTGATGTTGTTTGTTGTTCAGGAGCGGCTTGACAAGAGGAATACGACATTTGAAGCCCATGTCCAGGATCCGTCTGTGTGTGGTGGCTCTTGCTGCACTGACTCCAGCCTCCGTCCACTCCTTGTGAAAGTCCCTAACACTTTTGAATGGCCTTTTCCTGACAATCCTCTCCAGGCTGCAGTCATCCCTGCTGCTTGTGCACCGTTTTCTTCCACACTTTTCCCTTCCACATAATTTTCTATTAATGCGCTTTGATGCAGCACTTTGGGAACATCCAACTTCTTTTGCAATGACCTTTTGAGGCTTTCCCTCCTTATGGAGGCGTCAATGATAGTTTTCTGCACAACTGTCAGGTCAGCAGTCTTTCCCATGATTGTGATTCCTACTGAAGCAGACTGAGAGACCATTTAAAGGCTCAGGAACCCTTTGCAGGTGTTATGGCTGAATTTGCTGATTAGAGTGGGACACTTTGAGCCTAGAATATATTGCACCTTTTCACAATATTCTAATTTTCTGAGATTGTGGATTTGGGGTTTTCATGAACTGTAACCAGAATCATCACAATTATGACAAATCACAGCTTGAACATCCTAACAAATAGAAAAAAACAAAATCGGAACAAAAGTGAGGAAACTCACCCAAAAATTCCACAACCCCCATTACCTGAAGAAGAAATGATAATAATAACAAAAAAAACAACAGAATTATATACACAGGACCCCAAGAATTATATACACAGGCACTGGACCCCCAGAATTATATACACAGGCACTGGACCCCCCAGAATTATATACACAGGCACTGGACCCCCCAGAATTATATACACAGGCACTGGACCCCCCGAATTATATATACAGGAGCCCCAGAACTATATACACAGGCACAGACACCCCAGGATTATATACATAAGACACTGAACGCTCAGAATTATATACACAGGCACCCATAATTATATACACGGGCACAGAACCCCCAGAATTACATACACAGACACTGAACCCTCAGGATTATATACACAGGCACTGGACACCCAGAATTATAAAACACAGGCACCCAGAATTACATACACAGACACTGAACCCCCAGAAAAATATACACAGGAAGTGGAATCCCAGAATTATATACACAGAACTAGGGCTGCAACAAACGATTATTTTCATAATCGATTAGTTGGCCGATTGAATCGATTAATCGAAAAAACATCGGATAAAAGAAAAACATACTCAAATTGCATATTTTTCGCACAGAAGGTACACGAGCACCTGGTCACAGTGATGGATTGAAGCTGCGCATGCGGCTTAAGCCGATGGCTGCTTTCTCCCCAAAAGAACGCTACTACAAGTGCTCAGATACATTATGATGTCAGCACGAAATCAGTGTGAGAAGGTGGGGGCACTCCACGCAGCCTGACCACTTTAGCTTATCAGAGTGTCCCTTTACAATTATTTCATGAGCAAACTGAGTGGGAGGAGGGACCTGAGGTGGAAGGGGGGACTTGACCCGAGTGTGAGAGTGAGTAGGTTTGGTTAAAAGATAGGACCTGAGTGTGGGAGGGAGTTTGTGGGAAGGGACCGGAACAATGGAAGAGAATGGCAGCTCCAGACGAAAGAGGGGGTGACAGGCAGGTTGGGGTGGTGACACAGGACGAAGCAGAATCTGAGGTTATAAGGCTTAACTCGGTCTGACTGTAAAACGTGTGTGCTGTACACAAATCGAATAATCGATTAATAGTTGTCAACTATTCTAATTTTAATACAAGGTCTCAGAGGCTCCTATTGCATTCTCTTTTCTTGCTTTTAATATAGCAGCAAACATAAATGTCGAAAAATAACACTGACATTTAAACAAAATATTTTGGTAACAATTGAGTATTCTAACCCCCCTCTCCCAGTGAGACAGTCCAGTACTCTGCTAGCCTATATATACATCCAGCTTCCCGCCTTTTCTTCCTCTTTTTTTGCTGCTGGAGAAGATAAGTATAGTTTTTCTTTCTCCTATATATTTATGGTATATTTAATTGGTTTATTGCGGTCGTCCAGCGTTAACTGAGGCGACCGGAGTGGTTTAGTTAGATGCTGGTAATGTTCCCTTCGCTGGGGAACAGTTAAAACAGGTTTTTGCAGAGTTATTAATTATTTACTTGTGTGGTAATTTCCTCGCGGCGGAAGCCGTTGCTAGGGGCGGGGCGCATGCGCGGTACTTCGCGCGCTTACTTCCGCCGGCATTTTAGTGTGGCATCACGTTGTCTAGAGAATGCCGCGTTCTAAGTCAGCTCCTCGCTTGATTGCAAAGGATTCTTCCCCCGAACGGGACACAGATTCCGAGGACTGCTCCTCACAGGTGGATAATCATCATGATAAGGCTGGTACACCATCGGGCTTTAGAGCCGCTGACACTGCTGACTCCAATCCTCCTAAACTCAACGTAGAACCCCATATTCAATCTTCAATTGAAAACGCTGTCTTTAAAGCTGTATCAGCTCTTTCTACTTCTTTCTCCCAATCCCTTAGGGATGCAATTTCGGAGGTTAAATCTGATACTGCCCTGGTTCATCCAGATAAAGATATGAGCACTATACCCACTGAGGTGGGGCTCCCTGATTCTCCCCTAACCATGGGGAAACAGCCCAATAAAAACGATATGCGCAGGGCTGGAGGGGCTGGCATCCCCGTGACACTGCCCAGGGAGTCGATGCCGGGGGACACTCTTGCCAAAAAAGCGCAATCAAAAAACGCACCATGTGGAGTCTGATTCTGCTAAGCGAGTTAAGCGCTATGAATCTTCCCACTAACACGAACACCCTTCCACCTCCAGTGGACAAGATAATCCCCCCTTCTCAGGGGAGGAAAACAGAGACGACACTTTAGAAGTGTATGCCTCAGATGAGGAATTCTCTGATTTACCTATTACACCCCATCAAAGGTCTGATAAATCTGGACCTATTTATGACCCTATGGGTAATCCCATGTTTACCCCGGAAGATCTGTCCCACCCTCGCTCCACTGAATGGACCCTCACCCCGCATGTGGAAGCCTGGGTTGATGCGAGAGTGCGTAAACCGTTGGATAAAACCACCAGAAACAGAATGAGAGCAGAGTGTCCCCGACCTACTACCGTAGGGAAAACGTGCTTGACCCCTGACGTTGATAAAAAATGTATTAAATTTGTTGAGAACAAAGGATGGTCCCAAAATAGAGGAGTGGATTTAGCATTTAAAAACTGTCAAGACAAGCTTTTAGACGTGATTGGCCCATTAACCAAACTCCTAGATGTTGCGGAACAAGCAAAGTTGGCAGATGCTACACTAGACCCTTATGACGTGACAAACTGGGTGCAAAGGGCTCTGAGTTTTATGGGTAACACTAACTCGGCCCTGGCGACAGAGCGCCGCAAATGCATTTTATTAAAGATGGATCCGCAACTGGCGGCAGTGGCGGACAATGAATTGGGTGCAAAAGCCCAAGGATGGTTATTTGGCCCAGGTTTCCTTCGGGACATGTCCGAATACACAGGTGCATTCACCACGATGGAGAAAGTCACGACATCCATTAAAAAAGTCTTTACAGCGGGTGTTTTCGCTAGGGCCGGCAGAGTCAGGGGTCGCGCTGCCGGCCGAGGATCAGCGGGCATCTCCCGCCAATTTACAGGCTCCGTGGCGTATGACGCGTCAAGAGGGTCAGTGGCATATGACGCCTCGCAATCTGAAACCAGAGTTGCCAACTTCTTCCCATCACGCTCACGACCCTGGCGTGCCAGAGGTTTTCGCAACTTCCGAGGTTACCGAGGTGGACGTAGTTCCAGATACAGATATCAAGGTACACAGTTTGTTGATTCCTCCTTCGGAGGTTCAAGTGGGAGGTCGTTTAGGTTCATGTCTAATGCAATGGCGAAGGATCACATCAGATGTTTGGGTGTTAGACACGGTGAAAGGTTTTCGCATAGACTTTGTTTCTGCTCCAGTTCAACGATCCTTTCCTCCTCCGATGACTTTCTCGGAGGCAGAAAGGGTATTGATAGAGGAGGAAGTCTCAGACCTTTTACGAAAAGGGGCTATAGAACGGTCTTCACTAGAAGGACAGTTTCTGGGCAATCTCTTCCTGGTACCCAAGAAGGGTGGGGGAAGTTGACCCGTGCTCAATCTGAGAGATCTGAATCTATCGGTGGTTTACAACCATTTCCAGATGGAGGGCTTACATCTATTGAAAGATGTCCTTCGTCAAGGGGACTGGTTAGAGAAGATAGATTTGAAGGACGCCTATCTGACGGTTCCTATGGCAGAGGAATCCAGGGAGTTCCTCTGTTTCCATTGGAACAACGTCACGTGGCGTTTTCGATGCCTCCCATTCGGGCTGTCGTCAGCACCCTGGTGCTTCACCAAGCTGCTGAAACCGGTGGTGAGCCATCTCAGATCTCAAGGGGTACGTCTCATCATTTACTTAGACGACATACTTCTTATGGCGGAGTCTGCACAAATCCTTATACTCCATATTCGTCAGACAATCACTCTATTACAAGATTTGGGATTTCTGGTGAACAAAGAGAAATCTATTCTTCATCCAGTCAGGTACCTGGAATTTTTGGGTCTCATGGTACATCCCATACCGATGTCACTCAAACTGCCGGTTCACAAAGGCAAGGCCATTTTAAAAGAGGTCCGTGCGCTACTCGCCAGTGTCTCTCCGACACTACGAGAGCTCTCAAGGGTCATAGGACTTTTGGCGGCTACGAAATTGGCGGTGCATCCTGCACCTCTCCACTATCGGGCCCTCCAACGCCTGACGGCCCTTTCCTAAGGCAGGGATTCGATTATTCGGATCAGGTGCATCTCACGGAGGGAGCAAGAGAGGATCTCCGTTGCTGGATCGAGAACCTCCGATCCTGCAACGGCACACCTATTACAGTTCCCCCACCTTCGTTGACGATAGAATCGGATGCATGCCTTTCAGGTTGGGGAGCAAGGTGCGGGAATTTGCTGACGGGGGGTCCGTGGTCCCCCCAAGAAGCGAATTTCCATATCAACAGACTAGAATTGTTGGCAGGGCTTTTCGCCTTACAGAGTTTTCTGAAACCGCCGGATCGGCTGTCTGTCCTTTTGCGGATGGACAACTTTCCAGCGGTCAGATACATAAACGCTCTAGGGGGACCTCGGTCCTCACTCCTCACAGGGATGGTGACCCGACTCTGGGACTGGTGTTTCCAGAGAGGAATAATGGTTCAGGCCCAATTCATTCCGGGTGTGTCGAACCTCTTAGCAGACTGGAGTTCGAGACACACGGAAGACTCCGGAGATTGGCATTTACTCTCGTCAACTTTTACCAGTGTGTTGGAGTTATGGGGTCCATTTCAAATAGACCTATTCGCCTCCAGGCTCAACAATCAGCTACCCCAGTTTTACAGTTGGCGACCAGACCCCATGGCCCTAGCCACGGACGCCTTTCTGCAGAACTGGGGGGGTCCTCTACATTATGCGTTTCCCCCATTTCAGCTCATTGCTCGGACGTTACACCAGATCCGGACGCAGGAGGCGGAGGCGGTTCTAGTGGCCCCATTCTGGCCCAACCAACCTTGGTTTCCTCTGCTACTGGAACTCCTGGTGGATGTCCCGCGCTTACTGCCGGATCTACTGGTGGACGGGGTGGGACAACCCCACCCGCTGTTGTCACGGGCACGTGCCCGGTCCTAATCTCTTTGGTCTCGGGGCGTCCGGGACGACCGGAGAGATTTCGGTCCGAGCTAGAGCTCTGTTACGGGCGGCATGGGCCCCGGGCACCTTGTCCTGCTATGACTCGGCCTGGACCCAGTGGTCTGTTTGGTGTGTGTCGAGGGATCAGGATCCCTTTCGAGCCCCTCTACATTACATCCTGAACTTCCTTTCAGAATGCTTTGACGAGGGTAGAGCTTATAGGACTCTTAATGTTTATAGATCGGCCCTCTCGGTTTATCATGAGGGTTTCTTAGGAACTCCGGTGGGCAAACATCCCTTGGTCTGCCGTTTACTGAGAGGCATTAGGTGTTCGAGACCTCCGCTCCCTCGCTATTCGGAGACATGGGATGTCGCTATGTTGCTCACGTTCTTACTGGCATGGCCGTCTAATGAAAATATCTCTTTGAGACAGATCTCGGCCAAGCTTTTGGCCCTCCTCTGCCTTGTTTCGTGTAAAAGAGTAGGGGATGTCAGGGCTTTGGATTTTCAGGTCAGATCATTTGTTCCAGAAGGGGTTCGTTTCGATGTCTCTCGTCGTACCAAAACGTCTTTAACGTCAGTGTTTTATCCGGCTTTTCCGGCGCAACCTGCTTTATGTCCGGTGGCATGCTTACAAGTTTTTGAGACCCGTACGATCGCGCTGCGCTCTCCAGGGGTGTCGCCGCTATTTATTTCGTATTGCTCTCCTCATGCCGCGGTCGGTTCCACTACGCTGGCGCGTTGGTTGAAGTGGTTGTTGGCCCTGGCGGGAGTGGACGTGAATAGGTTTGGGGCACACTCTGTTCGCAGCGCCACGGCGTCTTCGGCTATGGTGGCGGGTTGTCGTTTGGAGGATCTGCTCAGGTCGGCGGATTGGTCTCGTGAGACCACTTTTAGGACCTTTTATTTTAAGCCTATAGTTCATTGGTCGTCCGCTCTTATGGATCAGCTTTGAACTTGCAATAGGAGCCTCTGAGACCTTGTATTAAAATTATAAAATTTAGCTAAGTATGACGGTAAGTTAGAATTTTAATAAAGGACTCAGAGGCGAGTATTGCCCACCCTGCCCTCCCAGGGCAGACTCTGGTTTTTGCTTGCGTTCTATATCACGCGTTGGTTTCTCACTTCTTTTTGATTTTCAGCTCAGTGAGATGTTCTACTTCATCTGGTGGCGATTCCTGTCTTCAAGGTCCGGATGGATCGTTTTCATTATGTTTCTCTAGGCCTGTGGATCCGTTGTTAACAAGCAAAGAAAAGAGGGAGAAAAGGCGGGAAGCTGGATGTATATATAGGCTAGCAGAGTACTGGACTGTCTCACTGGGAGAGGGGGGTTAGAATACTCCATTGTTACCAAAATATTTTGTTTAAATGTCTGTGTTATTTTTCGACATTTATGTTTGCTGCTATATTAAAAGCAAGAAAAGAGAATGCAATACTCGCCTCTGAGTCCTTTATTAAAATTCTAACTTACCGTCATACTTAGCTAAATTTTATAATTATCGATTAGTTGTCGATTAATCGATTAGTTGTTTCAGCC
>CM019065.1:5550141-5676031 GCA_009667805.1 Leptobrachium leishanense
GGGTCACTGTCATAATTGTAACATTAATAAATATCAGGGGTCATTGTAATAATTTTACATTAATAAATCAGGGGGTCACTGTAATAATTGTACATTAAAAATAAAAGGGGTCACTGTAATAATTGTGACATATAAAAGATCAGGACACTGTAATAATTGTGCATTAATCTATATCAGGGGGTCACTGTAATAATTTGGCTTTAATAATATCAGGGGTCACTTTATAATTGGGCATTAATAAATATCAGGGGTCACTGTAATAATTGTGGCATTAATAATATCAGGGGTCACTGTAATAATTGTGACATTAATAAGTATCAGGGGTCACTGTAATAATTGTGACATTAATAAGTATCAGGGTCACTAATAATTGTGGCATTAATAAATATCAGGGGTCACTGTAATAATTGTGCATTAATAATATGGGGTCACTTTAATAATTGTGCATTAATAAATATCAGGGGTCACTGTAATAATTGTAACTTTAATAACTATCAGGGGGTCACTTATAATTTGGCATTAATAAATATAGGGGTCACTGTAATAATTGTGACATTAATAAATATTCAGGGGTCACTGTAATAATGTGACATTAATAAATATCAGGGGTCACTGTAATAATTGTGACATTAATAAATATCAGGAGGTCACTAATAATTGTGACATTAATAAATATAAGGGGTCACTGTATAATTGTGATTAATAATATCAGGGGTCACTGTATTAATTTTGACATTAATAAATATCAGGGGGTCACTGTAATAATTGTGACATTAATAAATATCCGGGGTCACTGTAATAATTGTGACATTAATAAATATCGGGTCACTAATAATTAAAACATTAATAAATATCAGGAGGTCACTTAAATAATTTGACATTAATAATATCAGGAATCACTTTAATAATTGTGACATTAATAAATATAAGGGTCACTGTATATTTGACATTAATAAATATCAGGGTCACTTTAATAATTGTGACATTAATAAATATCAGGAGTCACTGTAATAATTGTAATATTAATAAATATCAGGGGTCACTGTAATATTGTAACATTAATAAGGTCAGGGGGTCACTAATTATTGTGGCATTAATAAATTTCAGGGGTCACTGTAAGAATTGTGACATTAATAATATCAGGGGTAACTGTAATAATGTGACATTAATAAATATCAGGGGTCACTCTAATAATTGTGACATTAATAATTTAAGGGGTCACTAATAATTGTGAATTAATAAATGTCAGTAGGTCACTGTAATGATTGTGACATTAATAAATATCAGGGGGTCACTGTAAAAATTGAAACATTAATAAATATCAGGGGGTCACTGTAAAATTGAAACATTAATAAATAACAGGGGGTCACTAATAATTGTAACATTAATAAATATCAGGGGGTCACTGTAATAATTGTGACATTAATAAATATCAGGGGGTCACTGTAAAAATTGAATCATTAATAAATATCAGGGGGTCACTAAAAATTGTAACATTAATAAATATCAGGGGGTCACTGTAATAATTGTGACATTAATAAATATCAGGAGGTCACTAATAATTGTGACATTAATAAATATAAGGGGGTCACTGTAATAATTGTGACATTAATAAATATCAGGGGTCACTGTAATAATTGTGACATTAATAAATATCAGGGGGTCACTGTAATAATTGTGACATTAATAAATATCCGGGGTCAACTGTAATAATTGTGACATAAATAAATATCAGGGGTCACTGTAATAATTGTGACATTAATAAATATCAGGGGTCACTGTAATAATTATAACATTAATAAATATCAGGGGGTCACTTAAATAATTGTGACATTAATAAATATCAGGAATCACTTTAATAATTGTGACATTAATAAATATCAGGGGGTCACTGTAATAATTGTGACATTAATAAATATCAGGGGTCACTTTAATAATTGTGACATTAATAAATATCAGGAGTCACTGTAATAATTGTGACATTAATAAATATCAGGGGGTCACTGTAATAATTGTGACATTAATAAATATCAGGGGTCACTGTAATATTTGTAACATTAATAAATATCAGGATGTCACTGTAATAATTGTGACATTAATAAATATCAGGGGTCACTGTAATAATTGTGACATTAATAAATATCAGGGGTCACTGTAATAATTGTAACATTGATAAATATCAGGGAGTCCATGTAATAATTGTGACATTAATAAATATCAGGGGGTCACTGTAATAATTGTGACATTAATAAATATAAGGGGGTCACTGTAATAATCGTGGCATTAATAAATATCAGGGAGTCACTGTAATAATTGTAACATTAAAAATATCAGGGTCAGTTTAATAATTGTAACATTAATAAATATCAGGGGGTCACTGTAAAAATTGAATCATTAATAAATATCAGGGGGTCACTAAAAATTGTAACATTAATAAATATCAGGGGGTCACTGTAATAATTGTGACATTAATAAATATCAGGAGGTCACTAATAATTGTGACATTAATAAATATAAGGGGGTCACTGTAATAATTGTGACATTAATAAATATCAGGGGTCACTGTAATAATTGTGACATTAATAAATATCAGGGGGTCACTGTAATAATTGTGACATTAATAAATATCCGGGGTCACTGTAATAATTGTGACATAAATAAATATCAGGGGTCACTGTAATAATTGTGACATTAATAAATATCAGGGGTCACTTTAATAATTGTGACATTAAAAAATATCAGGAGTAACTGTAATAATTGTGACATTAATAAATATCAGGAGTCACTGTAATAATTGTAACATTAATAAAAATCAGGGGGTCCCTGTAATAATTGTAACATTAATAAATATCAGGGGTCACTAATAATTGTAACATTAATAAATATCAGTGGGTCACTGTAATAATTGTGACATTAATAAATGTCAGGGGCCACTAATAATTGTGACATTAATAAATATCAGGAGTCACTGTAATAATTGTGACATTAATAAATATCAGGAGTCACTAATAATTGTGACATTAAAAAATATCAGGAGTAACTGTAATAATTGTGACATTAATAAATATCAGGGAGTCACTGTAATAATTGTGACATTAATAAATATCAGGGGGTCACTGTAATAATTGTGACATTAATAAATATCAGGGGTCACTGTAATAATTGTAACATTGATAAATATCAGGGGGTCCCTGTAATAATTGTGACATTAATAAATATAAAGGGGTCACTGAAATAATTGTGACATTAATAAAGATCAGGGGACACTGTAATAATTGTGGCATTAATCAATATCAGGGGGTCACTGTAATAATTGTGGCTTTAATAAATATCAGGGGGTCACTTTATTAATTGTGGCATTAATAAATATCAGGGGGTCACTGTAATAATTGTGGCATTAATAAATATCAGGGGGTCACTGTAATAATTGTGACATTAATAAGTATCAGGGGTCACTGTAATAATTGTGACATTAATAAGTATCAGGGGTCACTAATAATTGTGGCATTAATAAATATCAGGGGGTCACTGTAATAATTGTGACATTAATAAATATCAGGGGTCACTGTAATAATTGTGACATTAATAAATATCAGGGGGTCACTGTAAAAATTGAATCATTAATAAATATCAGGGGGTCACTAAAAATTGTAACTAATAAATATCAGGGGGTCACTGTAATAATTGTGACATTAATAAATATCAGGAGGTCACTAATAATTGTGACATTAATAAATATAAGGGGGTCACTGTAATAATTGTGACATTAATAAATATCAGGGGTCACTGTAATAATTGTGACATTAATAAATATCCGGGGGTCACTGTAATAATTGTGACATAAATAAATATCAGAGGTCACTGTAATAATTATAACATTAATAAATATCAGGGGGTCACTGTAATAATTGTGACATTAATAAATATCAGGGGTCACTGTAATAATTGTGACATTAATAAATATCAGGGGGTCACTGTAAAAATTGAATCATTAATAAATATCAGGGGGTCACTAAAAATTGTAACTAATAAATATCAGGGGGTCACTGTAATAATTGTGACATTAATAAATATCAGGAGGTCACTAATAATTGTGACATTAATAAATATAAGGGGGTCACTGTAATAATTGTGACATTAATAAATATCAGGGGTCACTGTAATAATTGTGACATTAATAAATATCCGGGGGTCACTGTAATAATTGTGACATAAATAAATATCAGAGGTCACTGTAATAATTATAACATTAATAAATATCAGGGGGTCACTTAAATAATTGTGACATTAATAAATATCAGGAATCACTTTAATAATTGTGACATTAATAAATATCAGGGGGTCACTGTAATAATTGTGACATTAAAAAATATCAGGAGTAACTGTAATAATTGTGACATTAATAAATATCAGGAGTCACTGTAATAATTGTAACATTAATAAAAATCAGGGGGTCCCTGTAATAATTGTAACATTAATAAATATCAGGGGGTCGCTAATAATTGTAACATTATTAAATATCAGGGGGTCACTGTAATAATTGTGACATTAATAAATATCTGGGGCCACTAATAATTGTGACATTAATAAATATCAGGAGTCACTGTAATAATTGTGACATTAAAAAATATCAGGAGTCACTGTAATAATTGTGACATTAATAAATATCAGGGGGTCACTGTAATAATTGTGACATTAATAAATATCAGGGGGTCACTGTAATAATTGTGACATTAATAAATATCAGGGGTCACTGTAATAATTGTAACATTAATAAATATCAGGGGGTCACTGTAATAATTGTGACATTAATAAATATCAGGGGGTCACTGTAATAATTGTGACATTAATAAATATCAGGGGGTCACTGTAATAATTGTGACATTAATAAATATCAGGAGTCACTATAATAATTGTGACATTAATAAATATCAGGGGGTCACTGTAATAATTGTGACATTAATAAATATCAGGGGTCACTGTAATAATTGTGACATTAATAAATATCAGGGGTCACTGTAATAATTGTAACATTAATAAATATCAGGGGTCACTGTAATAATTGTAACATTAATAAATATCAGGGGTCACTTTAATAATTGTGACATTAATAAATATCAGGGGGTCACTGTAATAATTGTGACATTAATAAATATCAGGGGGTCACTGTAATAATTGTGACATTAATAAATATCAGGGGGTCACTGTAATAATTGTGACATTAATAAAGATAAGGGGACACTGTAATAATTGTGGCATTAATCAATATCAGGGGGTCACTGTAATAATTGTGGCATTAATAAATATCAGGGGGTCACTGTAATATTTGTGACATTAATAAGTATCAGGGGTCACTGTAATAATTGTGACATTAATAAGTATCAGGGGTCACTTTAATAATTGTGGCATTAATAAATATCAGGGGGTCACTGTAATAATTGTGGCATTAATAAATATCAGGGGGTCACTTTAATAATTGTGGCATTAATAAATATCAGGGGGTCACTGTAATAATTGTACATTAATAAATATCAGGGGGTCACTGTAATAATTGTAACATTAAAAAATATGAGGGGTCAGTTTAATAATTGTGGCATTAATAAATATCAGGGGGTCACTTTATTAATTGTGGCATTAATAAATATCAGGGGGTCACTGTAATGATTGTGACATTAATAAATATCAGGGGGTCACTGTAAGGCTAGGGTCAGACTGAGGCAGTGCGAACGCGCGTTCTGGCGCACTTAATCACGGCCGTGCTAGCAGCAGATGCCGGGCAATGACAGCCAATATACGAAGTACGGTCGCACAAAAGTCCGGCTGCGCAACGCAAGTGGAAAATGAACGCATTTTTTCGAGAACGTTAAACCACTAGTACTGACGTACAGAGTGCGCTGCGTCCGCTAGCGGCGTGTGTGCGTGAATTGGAGACATCAGACGCTGCTAATGTCCGGCCAACATAACGTCCAGATGCAAGAAGTGTTTTATTGATGATCCGTACAAAATCATGGATGAAACTGCGCATAGTATGACCGCTATTGCGTATTCCGTGAAAAAATACGTCCATTCTTCGAACGCACATTTTCACGGACAACGTGAAAAATGCATTAGTCTGACCCTAGCCTCAAAATTGAAACATTAATAAATATCAGGGGGTCACTAATAATTGTAACATTAATAAATATCAGGGGGTCACTGTAATAATTGTGACATTAATAAATATCAGGAGGTCACTAATAATTGTGACATTAATAAATATAAGGGGGTCACTGTAATAATTGTGACATTAATAAATATCAGGGGGTCACTAATAATTGTGACATTAATAAATATAAGGGGGTCACTTTAATAATTGTGACATTAATAAATATCAGGGAGTCACTAATAATTGTGACATTAATAAATATCAGGGGGTCACTGTAATAATTGTGACATTAATAAATATCAGGAGGTCACTGTAATAATTTTAACATTAATAAATATCAGGGGGTCAGTGTAATAATTGTGACATTAATAAATATAAGGGGGTCACTGTAATAATTGTGACATTAATAAAGATCAGGGGACACTGTAATAATTGTGGCATTAATCAATATCAGGGGGTCACTGTAATAATTGTGGCATTAATAAATATCAGGGGGTCACTGTAATAATTGTGACATTAATAAGTATCAGGGGTCACTGTAATAATTGTGGCATTAATAAATATCAGGGGGTCACTTTAATAATTGTGGCATTAATAAATATCAGGGGGTCACTGTAATAATTGTAACATTAATAAATATCAGGGGGTCACTTTATTAATTGTGGCATTAATAAATATCAGGGGGTCACTGTAATAATTGTGGCATTAATAAATATCAGGGGGTCACTGTAATAATTGTAACATTAAAAAATATCAGGGGTCAGTTTAATAATTGTAACATTAATAAATATCAGGGGGTCACTGTAATAATTGTGACATTAATAAATATCAGGGGGTCACTGTAATAATTGTGACATTAATAAATATCAGGGGGTCACTGTAATAATTGTGACATTAATAAATATCAGGGGGTCACTCTAATAATTGTGACATTAAAAAATTTAAGGGGTCACTGTAATAATTGTGACATTAATAAATGTCAGTAGGTCACTGTAATGATTGTGACATTAATAAATATCAGGGGGTCACTGTAAAAATTGAAACATTAATAAATATCAGGGGGTCACTGTAAAAATTGAAACATTAATAAATATCAGGGGGTCACTAATAATTGTAACATTAATAAATATCAGGGGGTCACTGTAATAATTGTGACATTAATAAATATCAGGGGTCACTTTAATAATTGTGACATTAATAAATATCAGGGGTCACTGTAATAATTGTGACATTAATAAATATCAGGGGGTCACTGTAATAATTGTGACATTAATAAATATCAGGGGGTCACTGTAAAAATTGAATCATTAATAAATATCAGGGGGTCACTAAAAATTGTAACATTAATAAATATCAGGGGGTCACTGTAATAATTGTGACATTAATAAATATCAGGAGTCACTATAATAATTGTGACATTAATAAATATCAGGGGTCACAGTAATAATTGTGACATTAATAAATATCAGGGGTCACTGTAATAATTGTGACATTAATAAATATCAGGGGGTCACTGTAATAATTGTGACATTAATAAATATCAGGGGGTCACTGTAATAATTGTAACATTAATAAATATCAGGGGGTCACTTTATTAATTGTGGCATTAATAAATATCAGGGGGTCACTTTATTAATTGTGGCATTAATAAATATCAGGGGGTCACTGTAATAATTGTGACATTAAAAAATATGAGGGGTCAGTTTAATAATTGTGACATTAATAAATATCAGGGGTCACTGTAATAATTGTGACATTAATAAATATCAGGGGTAACTGTAATAATTGTGACATTAATAAATATCAGGGGGTCACTCTAATAATTGTGACATTAAAAAATTTAAGGGGTCACTGTAATAATTGTGACATTAATAAATGTCAGTAGGTCACTGTAATGATTGTGACATTAATAAATATCAGGGGGTCACTGTAAAAATTGTGACATTAATAAATATCAGGGGGTCACTGTAATAATTGTAACATTAATAAATATCAGGGGGTCACTGTAATAATTGTGACATTAATAAATATCAGGGGTCACTGTAATAATTGTGACATTAATAAATATCAGGGGGTCACTGTAATAATTGTGACATTAATAAATATCAGGGGTCACTGTAATAATTGTGACATTAATAAATATCAGGGGGTCACTGTAATAATTGTGACATTAATAAATATCAGGGGTCACTGTAATAATTGTGACATTAATAAATATCAGGGGGTCACTGTAATAATTGGACATTAATAAATATCAGGGGTCACTAATAATTGAGACATTAATAAATATCAGGGAGTCACTGTAATAATTGTGGACATTAATAAATATCAGGGGGTCACTGTAATAATTGTGACATTAATAAATATCAGGGGTCACTGTAATAATTGTGACATTAATAAATATCAGGGGTCACTGTAATAATTGTGACATTAATAAATATCAGGGGTCACTGTAATAATTATAACATTAATAAATATCAGGGGTCACTGTAATAATTGTAACATTAATAAATATCAGGGGGTCACTGTAATAATTGTGACATTAATAAATATCAGGGGTCACTAATAATTGTGACATTAATAAATATCAGGGAGTCACTGTAATAATTATAACATTAATAAATATCAGGGGGTCACTGTAATAATTGTGACATTAATAAATATCAGGGGGTCACTGTAATAATTGTGACATTAATAAATATCAGGGGGTCACTGTAATAATTGTGACATTAATAAATATAAGGGGGTTGTGAGGGAACCGTTCCCTTCCGTCTGTCCTGGCTCTCCAGACACCCCTTCGTTGCGGTCAGCCCGGCTACTGGGAGCGCTGTCCTCAGCGCCTCGAGCAGCTTGACCGGCCTGCTTCTGTTCCTCTGCCCTGGAGCCGTTAGGAATCTCCAGAAGGCCGCTCTCTGCCTTCTGAGGGTGATAGTGTAGTGTAGCGTCGCTGAATGAAACACCAAACGCGGTTGTATGTTCCAACAGGATCCTCTCTCTCTGAGCTTGAGAGTTCTCTGACTTCTTTTAATGAACAACGCCACCATTTATGCTAAAGTACAACAGTCATAATTTGCATACCCATACTAATTACTAGCATACCCATACTAATTAGATTATGTCAGTTATTTACAATAAACATTCTTTACATTCTTTAGCCTTCAACTCACACAACATTTGTATATCCATTGTTCTAGCACATCAGATTAAACACACTATCAGAGATCCCTTGAATTAAACATGCAGCTAGATAATGGGGAAAACCCTGATGCATAAATTACACAGCAGCAAAGCTTGTTTACTGTATACACAAAACACATTTACCTACAGGAATATAGTATTTTAAAACCAAAGCTATGTCATTTAACACTAAACTAAATTAACTAAAACCAAACGATGTAAAATATATTTAAAATCACACGATATAAATGAACATAAAGTCTCTTGGGGTTTGAAGCATGGAGCGTTACATCAACTCCATGACATGTCCCTATGGTGCAACGGCACTGAAGAATCCACAGTAACCCCAGCGTCATTAAAGCTGTCCCTGGCTGAGGGTCCTGGGGTTTGTGGCCGAGCCTCTTGGGGCATCCCGTGACACTCCTCCCCCTTCCCAAAGTTCGACGCACCCGGTTGGACCCCAACGGGTCATACCGGGGAAGTCGGTGCTCCCAGGTCCATAGTCTGTCGGAAGGGGGCGAGCCACCAGGCTTCTCCATTTGGCCTTGCGGCCGTGCCTGGCGGGTTGGGGGTACAAGTCGTTGGGGTTACCCCCTCTGGAATAAGGATCCTGTGGCTGGGGAGGGGTACCGCCTGTGCCACCTCCGGGAATATCTCGCACCCGGGAAAAACGGGTGCTAAATGCACGTGCCCCGAGTGCCCTGGTCAGCCGTTGAGGAGAACAGTGGCTGCGTGGGGCCTCCGGGCCAAAGGGTTGTGGAGATGGGCAGAGCGGAAGCAGGCTCTGCCCCGTGGTCAGCGCGTCGGCTGGGTGGTTCAAGGCCGAGAAGGGGACCCCGGCCAGGAGAATGGCGTCCTCCATCTCCAGTGAGGTCCGTCGCTGCGGGATAAGTAGCCCGAGGGTATCCCCCTTCTGCTCCTTGGGGTGGATGGTGGGAGATGGGCAGAGGCCAGCGGCCCTCTGCCCCGTTGCCAACTCTTCTGCTGGGGGGGTGGGTACAGAAATGACATCCAGGGGGTCAAGTGGGGTCAACGGCTGCGGGGTCAGCAGCTCGGGAAAACCCTGCTGCTCCTCAGGGCAGTCGGAGAGTGGGCAGAGGCCAGCGGCACTCTGCCCCATTGCCAGCTCTTCTGCTGGGGGGGTGGGTACAGAAATGACATCCAGGGGGTCAAGTGGGGTCAACGGCTGCGGGGTCAGCAGCTCGGAACAACCCTGCTGCTCCTCAGGGCAGTCGGATAGTGGGCAGAGGCCAGCGGCACTCTGCCCCGTTGCCAGCTCTTCTGCTGGGGGGGTGGGTACAGAAATGACATCCAGGGGGTCAAGTGAGGTCAACGGCTGCGGGGTCAGCAGCTCGGGAAAACCCTGCTGCTCCTCAGGGCAGTCGGAGAGTGGGCAGAGGCCAGCGGCACTCTGCCCCGTTGCCAGCTCTTCTGCTGGGGGGGTGGGTACCAGAACAAAGTCCAGGGGGACGGACGAGGTAAGCGGCTGTGGGGGAGGCAGCCCCAGGGTATCCCCCTCCTGCTCCTCGGGACAGCTGGGAATAGGTGGGCAGAGGCCAGCGGCGCTCTGCCCCGTGGCCAGCTCTTCGGCTGGGTGGGGGTCCCCTTGCGGGAGGATGGTGCTTTCCATCCCCAGGGCGATCCATGGCTGCGAGCAACCCAGCCCGGGGGAACCATCTGTCTGCTCCTCCTGGCAGACTGTGGGAAGTGGGCAGAGGCCAGCGGCACTCTGCCCCGTTGCCAGCTCTTCTGCTGGACCCGCGGATACGGCCACCGTGTCTTCCGGCGGGTTTGGGAAAATCGCTTCTTCTGCGGTGGCCCCAACGAGGACCCATGGGAGCGGCTCGGCCTCCCATGCTTCGGGGTCTCTCGGACTGTCGGTTTCTTCAGCCGGACAGTCCCACCAGGACATGGGACTCAGACCTAACTGCGGAGCGCTGTCCAACAATCTCTTGTAGGCCTTCTCGAGCTCCCATTCTCGCTCCACCAGGAACTCCAGTTCCTCTAACTCAGAGTCCCTGCTATCGTACAGGAGCTCCTTTTCCCGTCGCTCCAGTATCTCCTCCGACCGCTCTTCTGTCTCTTCTCCGAACCCAGGGTCCTTGGCCATGTTCTCGTAAAGCAGCCCTGGGCCGCCGTAGTGGGGGCCTGCGGTGGAGGCGCCGTCAATGGTGCGGGGTAGCAGAGGGCCTGTTAGCCACCGAAGCGCGCGGTACGCGGCGTCCAGTGCAACCTCCTGCTGCACCAGGTATTGGAGCTCTGCCTCCCACTCCTCCGGGGGTCGATCTTGCAGGAACGCTGCTCTGGCGTTATACTGCACCTGGTAGATGACAGCGTCGGAGGGAACATGGACATCATGGTAGTCCCTTTCATGGTACAGGGCCTCGAACCAAAGTTCTTGGCGGATCTCGTCCCGCCACTCATGCCCAGTGGGCTCCACTGTGGACCCAAGGTACCGATCCAGGCCTTCCTGCAGCCTTCTCGGAAATTCCGCCCTCGAGTCCGCGAGGGTGCTGAGACAGTGGCACTGCCACTCGCTGGGGAATGTGGCGTCCTCGGGTGCAGCTCCAGGCGAGCTGTAAGCCTCCACCCAAGGGTCGCTGGGATGTGCGTTTTCCCCAATACAGGCTCCAGGCGAGCTGTAAGTCCCGAAAGGGGTATCGCTGGGGGGGGTAGATTCCCGGGGTGAAGCTCCAGTCGAGCTGTAAACCTCGGCCCAGGGCTCTACGGGGTCGGGTTCAGGGGTAAAGTATTCAATCCTTTTTGCACGGAGCGCTGCCAACCGCAGCTCGTGCTGACGGTCCTTTTCTTGCTCCTCGCGCTCCTTGTCCCGCTCCTCTTCCTGTCGGACATCCTGGATCGCCTTGCGTATGTCAGCCTCCGATGGGGCAGCTCCGAGTAGGGCGATCCGCTGCCGCACCCTTCTGCAGAAGGCATTTTCCGATTCCTCTGCGAGGACAGGGGTGGGGACGGGTGGCGTCACAGTCGATGCGCCCACCTGGTCTAGGACCTGCAGCTCCTTAATCAAGGTCTTCTTGCGTTTGGAGCCTGGGGTACCCCCCGACTCTCCAGCATGTCCCGCAGGGTGTCCCTGTTGTAATAACTGTACACCGCCATGGTGAAGGTCTTCTTGGGGGGTGCAGAGAGCTATCCCACCGCTTGCCACCAGTGTGACGGAAACGTTCCCTTCCGTCTGTCCTGGCTCTCCAGACACCCCTTCGTTGCGGTCAGCCCGGCTACTGGGAGCGCTGTCCTCAGCGCCTCGAGCAGCTTGACCGGCCTGCTTCTGTTCCTCTGCCCTGGAGCCGTTAGGAATCTCCAGAAGGCCGCTCTCTGCCTTCTGAGGGTGATAGTGTAGTGTAGCGTCGCTGAATGAAACACCAAACGCGGTTGTATGTTCCAACAGGATTCTCTCTCTCTGAGCTTGAGAGTTCTCTGACTTCTTTTAATGAACAACGCCACCATTTATGCTGAAGTACAACAGTCATAATTTGCATACCCATACTAATTACTAGCATACCCATACTAATTAGATTATGTCAGTTATTTACAATAAACATTCTTTACATTCTTTAGCCTTCAACTCACACAACATTTGTATATCCATTGTTCTAGCACATCAGATTAAACACACTATCAGAGATCCCTTGAATTAAACATGCAGCTAGATAATGGGGAAAACCCTGATGCATAAATTACACAGCAGCAAAGCTTGTTTACTGTATACACAAAACACATTTACCTACAGGAATATAGTATTTTAAAACCAAAGCTATGTCATTTAACACTAAACTAAAATAACTAAAACCAAACGATGTAAAATATATTTAAAATCACACGATATAAATGAACATAAAGTCTCTTGGGGTTTGAAGCATGGAGCGTTACATCAACTCCATGACATATGTCCCTATGGTGCAACGGCACTGAAGAGTCCACAGTAACCCCAGCGTCATTAAAGCTGTCCCTGGCTGAGGGTCCTGGGGTTTGTGGCCGAGCCTCTTGGGGCATCCCGTGACAGGGGTCACTGTAATAATTGTGACATTAATAAATATCAGGGGGTCACTGTAATAATTGTAACATTAATAAATATCAGGGGGTCACTGTAATAATTGTGACATTAATAAATATCAGGGGGTCACTGTAATAATTGTGACATTAATAAATATCAGGGGGTCACTAATAATTGTAACATTAATAAATATCAGGGGGTCACTGTAATAATTGTGACATTAATAAATATCAGGGGGTCACTATAATAATTGTGACATTAATAAATATCAGGGGGTCACTGTAATAATTGTGACATTAATAAATATCAGGGGTCACTGTAATAATTGTAACATTAATAAATATCAGGGGGTCACTGTAATAATTGTGACATTAATAAATATCAGGGGGTCACTGTAATAATTGTGACATTAATAAATATCAGGGGTCACTAATAATTGTGACATTAATAAATATCAGGGAGTCACTAATAATTGTGACATAAATAAATATCAGGGGGTCACTGTAATAATTGTGACATTAATAAATATCAGGAGTCACTGTAATAATTGTGACATTAATAAATATCAAGGGTCAATGTAATAATTGTGACATTAATAAATATCAGGGGGTCCCTGTAATAATTATAACATTAATAAATATCAGGGGTCACTGTAATAATTGTGACATTAATAAATATCAGGGGGTCACTGTAATAATTGTAACATAAATAAATATCAGGGGGTCACTGTTATAAAATTGTGACATTAATAAATATCAGGGGGTCACTGTAATAATTGTGACATTAATAAATATCAGGGGTCACTGTAATAATTGTGACATAAATAAATATCAGGGGGTAACTGTAATAATTGTAACATTGATAAATATCAGGGGGTCCCTGTAATAATTATAACATTAATAAATATCAGGGGGTCACTGTAATAATTGTGACATTAATAAATATCAGGGGGTCACTGTAATAATTGTGACATTAATAAATATCAGGGGGTCACTTTAATAATTGTGACATTAATAAATATCAGGGAGTCACTGTAATAATTGTAATATTAATAAATATCAGGGGTCACTGTAATAATTGTGACAATAATAAATATAAGGGGGTCACTAATAATTGTAACATTAATAAATATCAGGGGGGTCACTGTAATAATTGTGACATTAATAAATATAAGGGGGTCACTAATAATTGTGACATTAATAAATATCAGGGGGTCACTGTAATAATTGTGACATTAATAAATATCAGGGAGTCACTAATAATTGTAACATTAATAAATATCGGAGTCACTGTAATAATTGTGACATTAATAAAGATCAGGGGGTCACTGTAATAATTGTGACATTAATAAATATCAGGGGGTCACTGTAATAATTGTGACATTAATAAATATCAGGGGGTCACTGTAATAATTGTGACATTAATAAATATCAGGGGGTCACTGTAATAATTGTGACATTAATAAATATCAGGGAGTCACTGTAATAATTGTAACATTAATAAATATCAGGGGTCACTGTAATAATTGTAACATTAATAAATATCAGGGGTCACTGTAATAATTGTAACATTAATAAATATCAGGGGGTCACTGTAATAATTGTAACATTAATAAATATCAGGGGTCACTTTAATAATTGTGACATTAATAAATATCAGGAGTAACTGTAATAATTGTAACATTAATAAATATCAGGAGTCACTGTAATAATTGTAACATTAATAAATATCAGGAGTCACTGTAATAATTGTAACATTAATAAATATCAGGGGGTCACTGTAATAATTGTAACATTAATAAATATCAGGGGTCACTGTAATAATTGTGACATTAATAAATATCAGGGGTCACTGTAATAATTGTAACATTAATAAATATCAGGGGGTCACTGTAATAATTGTAACATTAATAAATATCAGGGGTCACTGTAATAATTGTGACATTAATAAATATCAGGGGTCACTGTAATAATTGTAACATTAATAAATATCAGGTTTCCACATATGCTGTTGGGGACAGAGTGTGGTTTTCCACAAGGGACATTAAGCTGCTCGTGCTGTCGATGAAGATGGCTCTTCGTTTTATTGGGTCATATAGAGTCTTGCGCCGCGTTAACCCTGTGTCACATGCTTTGGCATTACCTTCCTACTTAAAAATCTATAATGTCTTTCATGTTAGTCTCCTGAAACCTCTCCTGTGTAACAGGTCACCAAAGTCCATGTCCCTCCTCCACCTATCATGGTAGATGGTGAGGAGGAATATGAGGTACGTGCCGTCATAGTCTCCCGGGAATAAAAGAAGGGTAACTGGTTGAACTGGGAGGGGTTCGGGCTTGAGGACAGGTCTTGGTTACCTGCTGGAGAAGTCCATGCGCCTCGTTTGGGGAGGGCTTTTCATGTCCCTCATCCCTCTGCGCCTGGTGGTCGTCCAGTTGCTGCCTGTAGAGGGGGGAGGTGGGTTCTGACACGTCACACGCTGGTACCCGGTAGCATCCTGCACACCCTGGATACATAGAAGAGCTCCATAAAAAGACACCTGCACACCCTGGATACATAGAAGAGCTCCATAAAAAGACACCTGCACACCCTGGATACATAGAAGAGCTCCATAAAAAGACACCTGCACACCCTGGATACATAGAAGAGCTCCATAAAAAGACACCTGCACACCCTGGATACATAGAAGAGCTCCATAAAAAGACACCTGCACACCCTGGATACATAGAAGAGCTCCATAAAAAGACACCTGCACACCCTGGATACATAGAAGAGCTCCATAAAAAGACACCTGCACACCCTGGATACATAGAAGAGCTCCATAAAAAGACACCTGCACACCCTGGATACATAGAAGAGCTCCATAAAAAGACACCTGCAGACCCTGGATACATAGAAGAGCTCCATAAAAAGACACCTGCACACCCTGGATACATAGAAGAGCTCCATAAAAAGACACCTGCACACCCTGGATACATAGAAGAGCTCCATAAAAAGACACCTGCACACCCTGGATACATAGAAGAGCTCCATAAAAAGACACCTGCACACCCTGGATACATAGAAGAGCTCCATAAAAAGACACCTGCACACCCTGGATACATAGAAGAGCTCCATAAAAAGACACCTGCACACCCTGGATACATAGAAGAGCTCCACAAAAAAATGTTTATTATTATATTCTGCAGCAAAAAGTCTCTTTATTTATAGATCTTTTAGGCTTTTTTCTGTAACAGCCTTTTTATTATCATTCATTGCATTTTATATAAATTTCAGACATTTTCGCTCAGTAGTTTCTTTGCAAACAGTGTTTCACTCTTTAAACATTCAAGCAAACTGTTTTTTACTTCTTCACTCCATTTGTCTGCGGTAGCGGCTTTTTCTGGTGGCTGCTCTGCGCTGTGATCGGCAGCTGCTCGGGTTTCTCTGGCGTGTTTGGCAGGGTTAATCCAGATGTTTTTGCGGGTATCGGTGAGCGTTTGTCTGGTACTTGGTTTTGTTGGGTAAGTTCGCCGGGTTTTGCGGTGAGTGTTCGCCGGGTTTTGCGGCGGCTTTTCCCTGCACTATGACGGTCTTGTGGTGCTTGCTGAACACACCGCAGGGTCGCCAAAATAGGATCACCGAATCGCACCAAATTGAAGAGAACGAAAAGTCACCGAACGGTGACTTCAATTCCTTTTGAATAACCCGGTATGTAAAAAAAAAAAAAAAAAACACAACAAATCCGGCAGACAGGGAAAAGGCCCTATTCTACCTCTAAATAGAGCAGGGGGTAATGGTGCAAAAAACCTCAAAAAATAATTGTATTACTGCCAAACACACTCTTTATTAACGGAGCAAAGCGCAGAAAAAGAAGACGACACAGGACAAAAAAACAACACATATAACAAAAAGATCTTCAAGCCAAGTGCAAGGGGGTGATTGATCAAACCCAAAATTAAAGCAGGTAACATGAGTTGACAAACAGTCATTAAGTGCTTGAGCATTGGACTGATATCAATGTACCCAATAGGAAGACTAGAAAAAAGCCCCAATATACGCACAAATGACACAAAAAAGTGAAAGCTGTAGAAAGTAAAGGATAGCTCAGATAAACACTGATCCGACCAATCAATAGGCAGACGATTATAATGCATAGATTGCGAAGCGGCCTTAACCACATCGCCAGATAAAGACTGCGTAAAGGGCCGTCACATCATAGAACAAAGGCGTTTACATACAGAGCCATGAAAAAACCTCCGCTGGCTTAACCGAGCCCCAATAAACCATCAGACAGACAATACAGGGAGTCAATGATTTCATTCATACAGGTTTCAGCAAGCAGAGCTGTCACTCACACTGGCCACTCCATAAATATAGGTCACTATCCCACCAAATATAACCCGCTTACAAACTATAAAGACCACCTGACATGTTTCACCCTGACCGGCCTTTATCAAGAGGGAGAATCATTACTATTACTTATTATTTCTCTGCTTTTTGGGTTAGGCCCGTTGCAGGGTGGGGGGGGGTGTTAATTTACACCTATGAGAGAGACTCCTCTTTGCTCCTCTCTCAGTTTTTTCTTTTGTTGCTTAAGTGTTACTATGTATCAATAAAGCCTAGTATTGGACGCCCCTAATGAAGGAAGGCACGGCTGTATGTGACCCCATATATATCCCTCACTCTCACTGCTAGACAACCTGGCTCCTATAATGAAAGAGAGGGGTGTGTAAGGGTTAACCCCTGGTGCCCAGATGTAAAAAGATATATGTATTTGTATGTATGTATATTTGTTTATTTTTTCACAGATTGAGATTTTACATCCTTTGTAAAAATTGCAGGAAAAAGTGATTATTTGTGTGTGTTTTAGGGGTAACCCCCGCCCTAACATTCTGCTCTAATTTCAATACATTTTAAGGCGATGACAGATTCTGCTCCTTCTTTTGAGGCAAACCAAGCCAGAAACTGATTTTCAATTATTTTAAACAATTAAATTATTTTGTTGTTTCCTCAAAATCCTAGAAATAAAAAATATATTTCTCCCACAGTTTAGGCACTTTTTTTTTATTTATAACTACTACACATTGTCCAGTGAGAACATTAGACATTGGGGATTTTTATTATATATTTTAAAACAGACAAAATATTAAAAAGAAAAGGGAAAATAAGTGAAACAATAAACGAGGAGCCATTACTTTACACCCGATGTGACGACATTACAGCACATCACAATTTCACATGAGGAGCAGCTATAATTTGTGTAACAATGTATTGTCTGGGCCCGGGACAGCCTTATGAGAATATATACAGCGAGACTCTCATCAACTGCCACCAACTGCTTCCTTCTGTCCCGGTTTACTGTGCAGGGATTGTTTTTTCCCTTTGTTTCCATAGCAACACTGTTAAGCACTGATACACAGCACAGGTGAGCTGGTGTGATGTCACAGATGGTATTGTGATGTCACAGGGCTCAGGCTCTGAGTCGGCGGTTCAGTGTAACCTCCCTCACTCGTGCCTTGGCTGTTTTCAGTGTAGGTCACAACGCTTGCGATTCTTTATTTTTTGGAATAGCATCATGCCTTTTCGAAGATTTTTTTCCCGACTTTTCGGGAAGCGTTCTGCAGGATACACCATCTCAAACCCTGCAGAATCAGCGGAGCGCTGGGAGTGGAAAGATGGAAGCTGCTGCCTCTTCTCGTGCTGCAGACCTTTTAAGAAAATCAGCCTTAAAAACTGCTTCACGAGCAAGAAGGGCACATACTATCTGCGCAGCGACCTCGACATCCACTTCAGCTCCGCACAGGACGACGAATACCAGGAATACGGCGTCAGCTCCACCATGGAATGTGACGGTGAGAACAACAGCGCCGCCTCCACCGTGGAAAGTGACGCAAACAACAGCGCCGCCTCCACCGTGGAAAGTGACAACGCAAACAACAGCGCCACCTCCACCGTGGAAAGTGACGCGAACAACAGCGCCACCTCCACCGTGGAAAGCCGGGACCTGGTGAACGTTCACTTCGAATCTGTAGTCACCGATAGCGAGGTAAGTCGTGTCATACGGTTATTATTCTACTCAGACACATCGCGATTTCTCCAAAAACAAACGCACACGTTTATAAAATACACTGTAATTTTGGGTAATTTCGACTGATTTCTGATTTTTCCCGTTTTCTTTAGGATGAGAGTGATACATCTGATGAGGAGCTATCTCTCGCTCTGGCCCTAAGTCTCCTCACATCTCACTCCAGTGCTACAGTGAACTCTGAACCCCAGCAGACCTCAACACCAAATGCTCCCAATACGGGACTGCGGAACCTGGGGAACACGTGTTTCATGAACAGCGTGTTACAGGCCCTCTTCATGGCCACGAGGTAAGATCTCATTTAATGTCCCATTACATATTCCTCGGGGGCCGGAAACACACAAGCCTGAGATTAGTGAACTCTGAGTAAGACACTGCAGTCATGGTTTAGTTGCAACAGATGGCATTGCAGGGGGGGGGCGCAAAGGCACTAAGAAGAAGTATAGACACTGACAGTGTGAAGGAGGAGAGGCAGTGACAGCGGGAAGAAGGAGAGGAAGTGTCAGCGGGAAGAAGGAGAGGAAGTGTCAGCGGGAAGGAGGAGAGGAAGTGTCAGTGGGAAGGAGAGGGTGACAGTGGGAAGGAGAGGGTGACAGTGGGAAGGAGAGGGTGACAGTGGGAAGGAGAGGGTGACAGTGGGAAGTAGGAGAGGCAGTGAAAGCGGGAAGTAGGAGAGGCAGTGACAGTGGGTAGAAGGAGAGACAGTGACAGTGGGTAGTAGGAGAGACAGTGACAGTGGGTAGTAGCAGAGACAGTGACAGTGGGTAGTAGGAGAGACAGTGACAGCGGGAAGAAGGAAAGGAAGTGACATTGCGCTTCACTCTGCTTTTTCCTGTAAAATATGAAATGTCTGTTCTCTGATTTATTCTTTGTGTCTCACCGCACGGTCTTATTTGCTTTATTTTCAGGTTCAGGGACTGCGTGTTATCCGTGACCAGCGCCTGTCCTCTGATAGTAGAACTTCAAAGAGTTTTTATTGAATTGAAATACAATGAGGTATATATCATGTTCCATGTGAAATCTCCGCTCTCCTTCCCTCTCGCTGCAAAATCTTACATTAGCGTCTTGCTTTATTTCCAATCAGGGACAAGTGTTCTCCCCTCGGGCCTTTCTGGAGGCTTCAAGACCCAAACGGTTCGACGCTGGAGCACAGCAAGACTGCATGGAATATATGAGATTCCTTCTGAGCAGGTAGATTTCATGGAAAGAATAGTCTGATAACTTTTATAGTTTATGGATTTTTTGCTTTTTCCCCCATTTTTGTGCTAATATGCATTTCTATTTCTTCTTTCAGCTTGCATGACGAGGAAAGAATGACCTTCCTGCATTGTCAGAGACCCTCCAACGTCCAGGACATCAAAGAGCAGAAAACATTAATAGAAAAGATGTTTAGAGGCCAGATGGAAACATCTATCACCTGCAAGACCTGCCTGAACATCTCACAGAACAATGACATCTTCGCAGATCTTTGCCTGGCCTTCCCTCCATCATCCTCTGGGGGTCCTGCACAGAGGAGGGCGCCTTCTCTCATGGGAAGAAACCAAGCAGGCATTTCCATCACCGACCTCCTAAACCGATCCCTTGCACCGGAGACTCTAAAAGGTGATAACCGATACGCATGTTCCATCTGTGGATCCCTCCAGAACGCAGAGAAAACCATGCGTATTGTGGAGGAGCCGGAATACCTCACTCTGACATTAATGAGGTTTTCCTATGACCGGACGCTAGGGGCGATCCGCAAATTATTAGATCCTGTGTTCATTCCAGCGACACTGCTCCTGCCCGTGGAAACATCCAGCTCTCTCGGTCGAGCAGGCTTTGCGGCAGCCCCTGAGCTACAATGTCCGGCAAGCACCCAACGTCAAGTCCGCTATATCATCAGTTCAGTTGTGGTGCATTCCGGCGCAACGGCAAACAGTGGACATTATTACACCTACGCCGGGGACGATTCCAGCACAGCAGGGGACGTCCAGCCTGAAACGCGCCCAGGACGCATGAATTGGTTTGAGTTCAATGACAGCCGCGTCACCACTACGTCCTGGGACTCTGTATCAAACATGAGCCGTCACTCCCAGAACGCCACGTCCTATGTCTTAATCTATGAAAAACTGAGCTGTGAGGAGTGACGTGGTGTCCGGCCCGGAGCAGATAGAGGCTGCTTGATCCAAAGAGAAATCCGACCATCATTCAGGGGTCAAGAAGGATTTTTTTCCAAGTATGTTGCAAATTGGCGAGCGCTTCAGACTGGGTTTTTTTGCCTTCTTTTGGATCAGCAGCAAGAGGTGATGTGTGAAAGGCTGAACTGGATGGACGCACGGCTTTGTTCCAGCCTGTGTAACTATGGAGTGTGAGCAGTCACGGGCTCCTCCAAGAGAAAACGAAGAGATAAATGTCATGGAAAGATCTATGCATTATCTATAAGATGATTATAAATGCCATCATTAAAGCTTTAAATCATCCATCAATGTGTTTGTGTGGTCGGGTTACAGCCATGTATGGGGAGGTAATATCAGGGGACACAAACATTTCACGGGGTGATTCTGGCTCATAAAAATCAAAATATTACCCCATGTAAGAGCAGGAGGTTCATACGAAGTGACAATCACATTCAGCCGCCACTCAATCAATGCTCTGGAGGCCAAACTTCCATAAAATACCTAGAACCCGAGACGAGCCAAACCGGGGGATAACGCAGGACGGCACAGCCGCCAATACAAAGGCTAATGCTAGGGTAACAGAGGGTAACAAAAGGTACAAAACAAGGAGACGGGGCACGAGCAGCAGCAGAACCCGACAAGCCCGAGGCACAAGGTAACGCATAGTGCAAACACAATGTGGGAGCCGGAGGAAGCAGGGGAGAGAAAAATATGGGCTCGACAAATCCCAGGCGCCAGGTCGCCATGGCGCCTAAAAAAAAGAGATACTTTATTTTTCAAGGGTATAAATATTTTTATTTTTTAGAACCAAAATAAATATTACAACTTTTAAATCAAATTAATTAGGTATCAGAACCATTGGAGGACTGATATGACAGGAGGCGGAGCTCAGGAGTTAACGTGAGTGATGTAGCTGCAACTACAGATGAAGCTTCGTTTGCCGGCTGCAGGAGGTGAGAGGCTGGCAGGCAGGCGAAGCTTCATTTGTAGTTACAGCCGCTCCGCATCACTCGCATTATGCTGCGACCCGGCACTTACCAGGCCAGGGACCGGTCCGCGACCCAGCCTGCTTTACTGACAGCGGCTGCCTGAAAGGAGTCACACCTTGTCACGCTCTGGCAACCAGTGAGAACAATCACACTCCTCTCACTGGCTGCCTGAGAGTGTCAAGAGTGTGACTGCTGTAAATAGCTGCCTAAGAGTGAAAGAGGTGCGACTGCTAAAAGCAATCACACTCCTGACATTGGCTGCCTGAGAGGGGTCACTCTCAGGTAACCAGTGTCACTCGAACTCGGACTATTATATGTAGAAATAAGATTGATTACCTTACGGTGATGCAGGAGGAGCAGCTTCTTGCAGGGGTTGGTTTGATGACAGTGGATCGCTTGACGTTGCTCGCTTGACAGATCTATTGGAAGAGAGAAATTATTATTGTTAATATGAAAAAAATGCATAATTTTAATACAAGAGCTCAGAGGCGAGTATTGCAGTCTCTTTTCTTGTTTTTATTAATAGCAGCAAGTAAAGATGTAAAAAAACATATCAGACATTAAAGAAAACATGTCTACTAACAATGGTATCATCTAACACCCCTGCCCCAGTGATACAGTCCATAGTTCCAGTCACTCTATATATAGGACCACGTTCCCGCCTTTTCTCCCTCTTTTCTTGCTGCTTTGGCAAGATAAGTATCGCCTTTGTTGTCTTTCTTTCTAATATTTTTCTATTTGAACTTATTTACTTGGTACTTGTTTCCGTTTGTCTGGCTTTAACCAAGGCATCCGGAGCAGCGTTGAGGGGCTTGGCGGTTTTCTCACTGCGGTGTGCGGACCGCCAAACCCTTCTTGGTTTTTTGGCATTCTGTGAACACAAGCAGAAGCTAAAGATCTAACATATTCCGCAGCGCAGTACAAAGAAAACACAAGCAGAGACTAAAAACCTGATAAAATGACAATTATTTATAAAACGCCAACATATTGCGCAGCGCAGTACAAAAAAACACAAGCAGAGGCTAAAGACCTAATAAAATGACAATTATAAAGTGCCAACATATTCCACAGCGCAGTACAAAAAAACACAAGCAGAGGCTAAAGACCAAATAAAATTACATTTAATTATATAGTGCTAACATATTGCACAGCGCAGTACAAACAAACACAAGCAGAGGCTAAAGACCAAATAAAATGACATTTATTTATAAGGTGCTAACATATTCCACAGCGCAGTACAAAAAAACACAAGCAGAAGCTAAAGACCAAATAAAATGACATTTATTTATATAGTGCTAACATATTCCACAGCGCAGTACAAAAAAACACAAGCAGAGGCTAAAGACCTAATAAAATGACATTTATTTATATATTGCTAACATATTGTGCAGCGCAGTACAAAGAAAACACAAGCAGAGACTAAAAACCTGATAAAATGACAATTATTTATAAAACGCCAACATATTGCGCAGCGCAGTACAAAAAAGCACAAGCAGAGGCTAAAGCCCAAATAAAATTACATTTATTTATATAGTGCCAACATATTGCGCAGCGCAGTACAAAAAAACACAAGCAGAAGCTAAAGACCTAATAAAATGACATTTATTTATATAGTGCTAACATATTCCACAACGCAGTACAAAAAAGCACAAGCAGAGGCTAAAGACCTAATAAAATTACATTTATTTATAAAGTGCTAACATATTCTGAAGCGCAGTACAAAAAAGAAAAAAAGCAGAGGCCTAATAATATTACATTTATTTATAAAGCACCAACATGTTGCGCAGCGCAGTACAAAAAAAACACAAGCAGAGGCTAAAGACCTAATAAAATGACATTTATTTATATAGTGCTAACATATTCCACAGCACAGTACAAAAAAGCACAAGCAGAGGCTAAAGACCAAATAAAATGACATTTATTTATAAGGTGCTAACATATTCCACAGCGCAGTACAAAAAAACACAAGCAGAGGCTAAAGACCTAATAAAATGACATTTATTTATATAGTGCTAACATATTCCACAGCGCAGTACAAAAAAAAAACAGCAGAGGCTAAAGACCTAATAAAATGACATTTATTTATAAGGTGCTAACATATTCCACAGCGCAGTACAAAAAAACACAAGCAGAGGCTAAAGACCTAATAAAATGACATTTATTTATATATTGCTAACATATTGTGCAGCGCAGTACAAAAAAACACAAGCAGAGGCTAAAGACCTAATAAAATGACATTTATTTATATAGTGCTAACATATTCCACAGCGCAGTACAACAAAAAAACAAGCAGAGGCTAAAGACCTAATAAATTGACATTTATAAAGCGCCAACATATTCCACAGCGCAGTACAAAAAAACACAAGCAGAGGCTAAAGACCTAATAAAATGACATTTATTTATATATTGCTAACATATTGTGCAGCGCAGTACAAAAAAACACAAGCAGAGGCTAAAGACCTAATAAAATGACATTTATTTATATAGTGCTAACATATTCCACAGCGCAGTACAAAAAAAACAAGCAGAGGCTAAAGACCTAATAAATTGACATTTATAAAGCGCCAACATATTCCACAGCGCAGTACAAAAAAACACAAGCAGAGGCTAAAGACCTAATAAAATGACAATTATAAAGTGCCAACATATTCCACAGCGCAGTACAAAAAAACACAAGCAGAGGCTAAAGACCTAATAAAATGACATTTATAAGGTGCTAACATATTCCACAGCGCAGTACAAAAAAACACAAGCAGAGGCTAAAGACCTAAAAAAATTACATTTATTTATATAGTGCTAACATATTCCACAGCGCAGTACAAAAAAAACACAAGCAGAGGCTAAAGACCTAATAAAATGACATTTATTTATATAGTGCTAACATATTCCACAGCGCAGTACAAAAAAACACAAGCAGAGGCTAAAGACCAAATAAAATTACATTTAATTATATAGTGCTAACATATTGCACAGCGCAGTACAAAAAAAACACAAGCAGAGGCTAAAGACCTAATAAAATGACATTTATTTATAAGGTGCTAACATATTCCACAGCGCAGTACAAAAAAAAACACAAGCAGAGGCTAAAGACCAAATAAAATGACAATTAAATATATAGTGCTAACATATTCCACAGCGCAGTACAAAAAAAACACAAGCAGAGGCTAAAGACATAATAAAATGACATTTATAAAGCGCCAACATATTGCGCAGTGCAGTACAAAAAAACACAAGCAGAGGCTAAAGACCAAATAAAATAACAATTATTTATAAAGTGCTAACATATTCCACAGCGCAGTACAAAAAAAACCACAAGCAGAGGCTAAAGACCTAATAAAATGACATTTATTTATAAGGTGCTAACATATTCCACAGCGCAGTACAAAAAAACACAAGCAGAGGCTAAAGACATAATAAAATGACATTTATTTATATAGTGCTAACATATTCCACAGGTGCAGTACAAAAAAAACACAAGCAGAGGCTAAAGACATAATAAAATGACAATTATAAAGCGCCAACATATTGCGCAGTGCAGTACAAAAAACCACAAGCAGAGGCTAAAGACCTAATAAAATGACATTTATTATGTATATTTATTATGTAAAAAAACATATCAGACATTAAAGAAAACATGTCTACTAACAATGGTATCATCTAACACCCCTGCCCCAGTGATACAGTCCATAGTTCCAGTCACTCTATATATAGGACCACGTTCCCGCCTTTTCTCCCTCTTTTCTTGCTGCTTTGGCAAGATAAGTATCGCCTTTGTTGTCTTTCTTTCTAATATTTTTCTATTTGAACTTATTTACTTGGTACTTGTTTCCGTTTGTCTGGCTTTAACCAAGGCATCCGGAGCAGCGTTGAGGGGCTTGGCGGTTTTCTCACTGCGGTGTGCGGACCGCCAAACCCTTCTTGGTTTTTTGCCATTCTGTGAACACAAGCAGAAGCTAAAGATCTAACATATTCCGCAGCGCAGTACAAAGAAAACACAAGCAGAGACTAAAAACCTGATAAAATGACAATTATTTATAAAACGCCAACATATTGCGCAACGCAGTACAAAAAAAACACAAGCAGAGGCTAAGAACCTGATAAAATGACAATTATTTATATAGTGCTAACATATTCCACAGCGCAGTACAAAAAAACACAAGCAGAGGCTAAAGACCTAATAAAATGACATTTATTTATATAGTGCTAACATATTCCACAGCGCAGTACAAAAAAACACAAGCAGAGGCTAAAGACCAAATAAAATGACATTTATTTATATATTGCTAACATATTGTGCAGCGCAGTACAAAGAAAACACAAGCAGAGACTAAAAACCTGATAAAATGACAATTATTTATAAAACGCCAACATATTGCGCAGCGCAGTTCAAAAAAAACAAAAACACAAGCAGAGGCTAAAGCCCAAATAAAATTACATTTATTTATATAGTGCCAACATATTGCGCAGCGCAGTACAAAAAAACACAAGCAGAAGCTAAAGACCTAATAAAATGACATTTATTTATATAGTGCTAACATATTCCACAACGCAGTACAAAAAAGCACAAGCAGAGGCTAAAGACCTAATAAAATTACATTTATTTATAAAGTGCTAACATATTCTGAAGCGCAGTACAAAAAAGAAAAAAAGCAGAGGCCTAATAATATTACATTTATTTATAAAGCACCAACATGTTGCGCAGCGCAGTACAAAAAAAACACAAGCAGAGGCTAAAGACCTAATAAAATGACATTTATTTATATATTGCTAACATATTGTGCAGCGCAGTACAAAAAAACACAAGCAGAGGCTAAAGACCTAATAAAATGACATTTATTTATATAGTGCTAACATATTCCACAGCGCAGTACAAAAAAAAAACAAGCAGAGGCTAAAGACCTAATAAATTGACATTTATAAAGCGCCAACATATTCCACAGCGCAGTACAAAAAAAACACAAGCAGAGGCTAAAGACCTAATAAAATGACATTATAAAGTGCCAACACATATTCCACAGCGCAGTACAAAAAAACACAAGCAGAGGCTAACCACAATAAAATTACATTTAATTATATAGTGCTAACATATTCCGCAGCGCAGTACAAAAAAACACAAGCAGAGGCTAAAGACCTAATAAAATGACATTTATTTATAAGGTGCTAACATATTCCACAGCGCAGTACAAAAAAACACAAGCAGAGGCTAAAGACCAAATAAAATTACATTTAATTATATAGTGCTAACATATGCACAGCGCAGTACAAAAAAAACAAGCAGAGGCTAAAGACCTAATAAAATGACATTTATAAAGCGCCAACATATTGCACAGCGCAGTACAAAAAAACACAAGCAGAGGCTAAAGACCTAATAAAATGACATTTATTTATATAGTGCTAACATATTCCACAGTGCAGTACAAAAAAAACACAAGCAGAGGCTAAAGACAAATAATGACAATTTAAAAATATATGTGCTAACATATTCCACAGCGCAGTACAAAAAAAAACAAGCAGAGGCTAAAGACATAATAAAATGACATTTATAAAGCGCCAACTATTTGCGCAGTGCAGTACAAAAAAACACAAGCAGAGGCTAAAGACAAATAAAATAATTATTTATAAAGTGCTAACATATTCCACAGCGCAGTACAAAAAAAAAACCACAAGCAGAGGCTAAAGACCTAATAATACGACATTTATTATGTATAGTGTTATTTATGTAAAAAACATATCAGACATTAAGAAAACATGTCTCTAACAATGGTATCATCTAACACCCCTGCCCCAGTGATACAGTCCATAGTTCCAGTCACTTATATATAGGACCACGTTCCCGCGCCTTTTCTCCCTCTTTTCTTGCTGCTTTGGCAAGATAAGTATCGCCTTTGTTGTCTTTCTTTCTATATTTTTCTATTTGACTAATTTATACTTGTACTTGTTTCCGTTTGTCTGGCTTTAACCAAGGCATCTGGAGCAGCGTTGAGGGGCTTGGCGGTTTTCTCACTGCGGTGTGCGGACCGCCAAACCCTTCTTGGTTTTTTGCCATTCTGTGAACACAAGCAGAAGCTAAAGATCTAACATATTCCGCAGCGCAGTACAAAGAAAACACAAGCAGAGACTAAAAACCTGATAAAATGACATTTATAAAACGCCAACATATTGCGCAACGCAGTACAAAAAAAACACAAGCAGAGGCTAAAGCCCAAATAAAATTACATTTATTTATATAGTGCCAACATATTGCGCAGCGCAGTACAAAAAAACACAAGCAGAAGCTAAAGACCTAATAAAATGACATTTATTTATATAGTGCTAACATATTCCACAACGCAGTACAAAAAAGCACAAGCAGAGGCTAAAGACCTAATAAAATTACATTTATTTATAAAGTGCTAACATATTCTGAAGCGCAGTACAAAAAAGAAAAAAAGCAGAGGCCTAATAATATTACATTTATTTATAAAGCACCAACATGTTGCGCAGCGCAGTACAAAAAAAACACAAGCAGAGGCTAAAGACCTAATAAAATGACATTTATTTATATATTGCTAACATATTGTGCAGCGCAGTACAAAAAAACACAAGCAGAGGCTAAAGACCTAATAAAATGACATTTATTTATATAGTGCTAACATATTCCACAGCGCAGTACAAAAAAAAACAAGCAGAGGCTAAAGACCTAATAAATTGACATTTATAAAGCGCCAACATATTCCACAGCGCAGTACAAAAAAACACAAGCAGAGGCTAAAGACCTAATAAAATGACAATTATAAAGTGCCAACATATTCCACAGCGCAGTACAAAAAAACACAAGCAGAGGCTAAAGACCAAATAAAATTACATTTAATTATATAGTGCTAACATATTCCGCAGCGCAGTACAAAAAAAACACAAGCAGAGGCTAAAGACCTAATAAAATGACATTTATTTATAAGGTGCTAACATATTCCACAGCGCAGTACAAAAAAACACAAGCAGAGGCTAAAGACCAAATAAAATTACATTTAATTATATAGTGCTAACATATTGCACAGCGCAGTACAAAAAAAACACAAGCAGAGGCTAAAGACCTAATAAAATGACATTTATAAAGCGCCAACATATTGCACAGCGCAGTACAAAAAAACACAAGCAGAGGCTAAAGACCTAATAAAATGACATTTATTTATATAGTGCTAACATATTCCACAGCGCAGTACAAAAAAAAAACACAAGCAGAAGCTAAAGACCAAATAAAATGACAATTAAATATATAGTGCTAACATATTCCACAGCGCAGTACAAAAAAAACACAAGCAGAGGCTAAAGACATAATAAAATGACATTTATAAAGCGCAACATATTGCACAGTGCAGTACAAAAAAAACACAAGCAGAGGCTAAAGACCAAATAAAATAACAATTATTTATAAAGTGCTAACATATTCCACAGCGCAGTACAAAAAAAACCACAAGCAGAGGCTAAAGACCTAATAATACGACATTTATTATGTATATTTATTATGTAAAAAAACATATCAGACATTAAAGAAAACATGTCTACTAACAATGGTATCATCTAACACCCCTGCCCCAGTGATACAGTCCATAGTTCCAGTCACTCTATATATAGGACCACGTTCCCGCCTTTTCTCCCTCTTTTCTTGCTGCTTTGGCAGATAAGTATCGCCTTGTTGTTCTTCTAATATTTTTCTATTTGAACTTATTTACTTGGTACTTGTTTCCGTTTGTCTGGCTTTAACCAAGGCATCCGGAGCAGCGTTGAGGGGCTTGGCGGTTTTCTCACTGCGGTGTGCGGACCGCCAAACCCTTCTTGGTTTTTTGCCATTCTGTGAACACAAGCAGAAGCTAAAGATCTAACATATTCCGCAGCGCAGTACAAAGAAAACACAAGCAGAGACTAAAAACCTGATAAAATGACATTTATAAAACGCCAACATATTGCGCAACGCAGTACAAAAAAAACACAAGCAGAGGCTAAGAACCTGATAAAATGACAATTATTTATAACACGCCAACATATTGCGCAGCGCAGTTCAAAAAAAACAAAAACACAAGCAGAGGCTAAAGCCCAAATAAAATTACATTTATTTATATAGTGCCAACATATTGCGCAGCGCAGTACAAAAAAACACAAGCAGAAGCTAAAGACCTAATAAAATGACATTTATTTATATAGTGCTAACATATTCTGCAGCGCAGTACAAAAAAAACCACAAGCAGAGGCTAAAAACCAAATAAAATGACATTTATTTATATAGTGCTAACATATTCCACAACGCAGTACAAAAAAGCACAAGCAGAGGCTAAAAACCAAATAAAATGACATTTATTTATATAGTGCTAACATTTTCCACAACGCAGTACAAAAAAGCACAAGCAGAGGCTAAAGACCAAATAAAATAACAATTATTTATAAAGTGCTAACATATTCCACAGCGCAGTACAAAAAAGAAAAAAAGCAGAGGCCTAATAATATTACATTTATTTATAAAGCACCAACATGTTGCGCAGCGCAGTACAAAAAAAACACAAGCAGAGGCTAAAGACCTAATAAAATGACATTTATTTATATAGTGCTAACATATTCCACAGCGCAGTACAAAAAAAAACAAGCAGAGGCTAAAGACCTAATAAAATGACAATTATAAAGTGCCAACATATTCCACAGCGCAGTACAAAAAAACACAAGCAGAGGCTAAAGACCAAATAAAATTACATTTATTTATAAGGTGCTAACATATTCCACAGCGCAGTACAAAAAAACAAGCAGAAGCTAAAGACCAAATAAAATGACATTTATTTATATAGTGCTAACATATTCCACAGCGCAGTACAAAAAAACACAAGCAGAGGCTAAAGACCTAATAAAATGACATTTATTTATATATTGCTAACATATTGTGCAGCGCAGTACAAAGAAAACACAAGCAGAGACTAAAAACCTGATAAAATGACAATTATTTATAAAACGCCAACATATTGCGCAGCGCAGTTCAAAAAAAACAAAAACACAAGCAGAGGCTAAAGCCCAAATAAAATTACATTTATTTATATAGTGCCAACATATTGCGCAGCGCAGTACAAAAAAACACAAGCAGAAGCTAAAGACCTAATAAAATGACATTTATTTATATAGTGCTAACATATTCCACAACGCAGTACAAAAAGCACAAGCAGAGGCTAAAGACCTAATAAAATTACATTTATTTATAAAGTGCTAACATATTCTGAAGCGCAGTACAAAAAAAACACAAGCAGAGGCTAAAGACCTAATAAAATGACATTTATTTATATAGTGCTAACATATTCCACAGCGCAGTACAAAAAAACACAAGCAGAGGCTAAAGACCTAATAAAATGACATTTTATTACATAGTGCAACATATTCCACAGCGCAGTACAAAAAAAAAAACAAGCAGAGGCTAAAGACCTAATAAATTGACATTTATAAAGCGCCAACATATTCCACAGCGCAGTACAAAAAAACACAAGCAGAGGCTAAAGACCAAATAAAATTACATTTAATTATATAGTGCTAACATATTGCACAGAGCAGTACAAAAAAAACACAAGCAGAGGCTAAAGACCTAAAAAAATTACATTTATTTATATAGTGCTAACATATTCCACAGCGCAGTACAAAAAAACACAAGCAGAGGCTAAAGACCTAATAAAACGACATTTATTTATATAGTGCTAACATATTCCACAGCGCAGTACAAAAAAACACAAGCAGAGGCTAAAGACCTAATAAAATGACATTTATTTATAAGTGCTAACATATTCCACAGCGCAGTACAAAAAAACACAAGCAGAGGCTAAAGACCTAATAAAATGACATTTATTTATAAGGTGCTAACATATTCCACAGCGCAGTACAAAAAAACACAAGCAGAGGCTAAAGACCAAATAAAATTACATTTAATTATATAGTGCTAACATATTCCACAGCGCAGTACAAAAAAAACACAAGCAGAGGCTAAAGACCTAATAAAATGACATTTATTTATATAGTGCTAACATATTCCACAGCGCAGTACAAAAAAACACAAGCAGAGGCTAAAGACCTAATAAAATGACATTTATTTATAAGGTGCTAACATATTCCACAGCGCAGTACAAAAAAACACAAGCAGAGGCTAAAGACCTAATAAAAGGACATTTATTTATATAGTGCTAACATATTCCACAGCGCAGTACAAAAAAACACAAGCAGAGGCTAAAGACATAATAAAATGACATTTATTTATATAGTGCTAACATATTCCACAGCGCAGTACAAAAAAACACAAGCAGAGGCTAAAGACCTAATAAAATGACATTTATTTATATAGTGCTAACATATTCCACAGTGCAGTACAAAAAAAAACACAAGCAGAGGCTAAAGACCTAATAAAAGGACATTTATAAAGCGCCAACATATTGCGCAGTGCAGTACAAAAAAACACAAGCAGAGGCTAAAGACCTAATAAAATGACAATTATTTATATAGTGCTAACATATTCCACAGCGCAGTACAAAAAAACACAAGCAGAGGCTAAAGACCTAATAAAATGACATTTATTTATATAGTGCTAACATATTCCACAGAGCAGTACAAAAAAAACACAAGCAGAGGCTAAAGACCTAATAAAATGACATTTATAAAGCGCCAACATATTGCACAGAGCAGTACAAAAAAACACAAGCAGAGGCTAAAGACCTAATAAAATGACATTTATTTATATAATGCTAACATATTCCACAGCGCAGTACAAAAAAACACAAGCAGAGGCTAAAGACCTAATAAAAGGACATTTATAAAGCGCCAACATATTGCGCAGTGCAGTACAAAAAAACACAAGCAGAGGCTAAAGACCAAATAAAATAACAATTATTTATAAAGTGCTAACATATTCCACAGCGCAGTACAAAAAAAACCACAAGCAGAGGCTAAAGACCTAATAATACGACATTTATTATGTATATTTATAATGTAAAAAAACATATCAGACATTAAAGAAAACATGTCTACTAACAATGGTATCATCTAACACCCCTGCCCCAGTGATACAGTCCATAGTTCCAGTCACTCTATATATAGGACCACGTTGCCGCCTTTTCTCCCTCTTTTCTTGCTGCTTTGGCAAGATAAGTATCGCCTTTGTTGTCTTTCTTTCTAATATTTTTCTATTTGAACTTATTTACTTGGTACTTGTTTCCGTTTGTCTGGCTTTAACCAAGGCATCCGGAGCAGCGTTGAGGGGCTTGGCGGTTTTCTCACTGCGGTGTGCGGACCGCCAAACCCTTCTTGGTTTTTTGGCATTCTGTGATACGGGGAGTTCGTTTACTGCGTAGCGCGGCTCGCGGCCGTTACTAGGAGGCGGGGCGCATGCGCGTGAGCTTTGCGCGCTTTTGGTACACTGTGTTTGGGGTACCTCAGGGGTCAGTACTTGGACCCATTCTCTTTAATATTTTTATTAATGATATTGCAGAAGGTATTAATGGAAAAGTATGTCTTTTTGCTGATGACACAAAGATTTGTAACAGGGTTGACGTTCCTGGAGGGATCAGCCAAATGACAAATGATTCAGGTAAACTAAAAAAATGGTGGGAGTTGTGGCAATTGAGTTTTAATGTGGATAAGTGCAAGATAATGCACCTGGGACGTAAAAACCCAAGGGCTGAATATAGAATATTTGATACATCTGAGGGTTGGGATTTAGGGGTTATTATTTCAGAGGATCTAAGGGTAAGTAGTCAAAGTAATACAGCAGAAGGAAATGCTGGCAGAATGCTTGGAAATGCTGGCAGAATGCTTGGAAATGCTGGCAGAATGCTTGGTTGAGTAGGGAGAGGTATTAGCAGTAGGAAAAGGGAAGTGCTCATGCCACTGTACAGAGCACTGGTGAGACCTCACTTGGAGTACTGTGTGCAGTACTGGAGACCGTATCTCCAGAAGGATATAGACATCTTAGGCTAGGGTCAGACGAACGCATTTTTCACGTCGTCCGTGAAAAAGTGCGGTCGAACAAACGTACGTATTTTTTCCCGGAATACGCGACAGCGGTCATACGATGCGCCTTTTCGTCCGTGATTTTGTACGGATCATCAATAAAACCCTTTTTGCGTCTGGACGTTATGTTAGCCGGACATTAGCAGCGTCTGACGTCTCCTAATCACACACACACGCCGCTATGCAGCCGCAGCGCACTCTGTACGTCAGTAGTAGCGGTTTGACGTTCTCGAAAAAATGCGTTTGTTTGCCACTTGCGTTGCGCGGACGAATTTTCGTGCGGCCGTACTTCGTATGTTCCCCGGCAATGGACGTCATTTGCTGCTAGTACGGCCGTGATTTCGTGCGGCTAAACGCACGTTAAAACTGCGCTAGTCTGACCCTAGCCTAAGAGAGAGTTCAGAGAAGGGCTACTAAAATGGTGTACGGCTTGAAGGAGAAAAGTTACCAGGAAAGGCTTAATGATCTTAACATGTACAGCTTGGAAAAAAGACGAGACAGAGGAGATATGATAGAAACATTTAAATACGTAAAGGGAATCCACAAGGTAGAGGACGGGAGTATATTTAAAAGGAAACAAAGTAGCAAAACAAGAGGACATAGTCTTAGATTAGAGGGGCAAAGGTTTAAAAGTAACATCAGGAAGCATTATTTTACTGAGAGGGTGGTGGATACATGGAACAGTCTTCCAGTAGAAGTGGTAGAGGCCAAAACAGTAATTGAATTTAAGCAAGCATGGGATAGGCATAAGGCTATCCTAAACAAAAGATAAATCCAGGTAAAGTATCCATGTAATTGGGCGACTAGATGGGCCGAAAGGTTCTTATCTGCCCACATTTTCTATGTTTCTATGTTTCTATGTCTCGCGTTACCTCACGCCGTCTCAGTCATGCCGCTTGCAAAGCCCAATCAGCGCTCGGCATCCAGGGAGTCCTCCCCTACCAGGGAATCCAAGTCAGATGAAAGCTCCTTTCACATGGCTGACTTGTATGTGAAAGCAGGTATTGACCCTCCCCGACTTGTCACCGCAGGTCCTGAATCACCTGAAATTCATAGATCCCTGGAGCCACAAATACAGGCCTCTATTGAGTCTGCCATGTGAAAAGCAGTTTCTGCCCTTTCAGATTCGTTTGCCCAGTCCCTTAAAAAGGCCTTAGCTGAGGCCAAACATGAGACTACCCCGGATAAAGCGGTTACTGATCTGGGCACATGTCTCACTGCTCTGAAGCCCACTGATCCTCCCTTGGTCACCACCATGGGGAAACAGCCCATTCAGGAAAAGAAAGCGCAGGGCTGGAGGGGCTGGCATCCCCGAACCAATGCCTGGGGAAGTCAGGCCGGGGGCAGAGATTTCAAAAAAGCGCACACACAAATCGCACCATGTTGAAACTGAACCCCCTAAAAGGGCAAAATCCTCTGACTCCTCTAGAGCTGTAGCTCGCCCGAGCACATCCCGCGCACAGGATGATCTTTCAGATGAGGAAGGTCAGAGGGGAGATGCTATAGAGGTATACGACTCTGATGAGGAATTTAACAACCCGATTGTATCTCCTAACCCAGGATTGGACCCCTCTGGTCCTATTTACGACCCTCTCGGAAATCCGATGTTTGCCCCAGAAGAGTTATCACACCCTAGATCAGCGGAGAGGACTCCCATTCCTCACGTAGAGGCTTAGGTGGACGCCCGGGTACGTAGGGCATTAGATAAGGCTACTAGGAATAGGATGAAATCAGAGTGCCCTCGACCCTCTACTGTGGGGAAAACTGAACCGTTGTCGTGCGATGGTGCGATCATCCAATATCGTCTGTCGTCGCACGTCCGATCCTGTAACATGAATGTGAATGGAACCATCGTCCAATGCAACAGACGTCCGACTTCTGGCGACGGGTAAAGACCACAGCAGACGGGCGATCACATCTTGCAGGCTGGGAGTTCTGAACGATTTCTGGGCAAGATGGACTTTGACAAACTCATTAGGGGAGTTAAAAAAACGCATTTATATTGGTTTTGCTGTTTTTTGAACTCCCATTGAAAATAAATGATGCAGACATGATGCAAGTTTACCAAAACACCTTTTTGCATGTTGGGACTAGCTGTGTAACGGTGGGACTAGCGGTGCTGCTGCGCAAAGGGTTTATTTACTAAGCACTGACATGCCTCCCGAAGGGCACTGAATGTTGAATTTCCCCATACGGTGCAACTTTGTTGCTATTTGTACTGTAAAAATTATGGCGAAATATGGTGCAGTTTGCTGCGGATCGCTGCACATCGGCAATCTGCGGCGCCAGAGAGAACGAATATCAAAGCGCAGTACTGCACTGAAGTGTTGGCGTCATGCCCTGATTTGGGGACAGTCTGACATTTTTTACTATGCGCTTTGTCGGTAAACCTAATAGTAACAAAACAAAAAAAGGACTGCACTGGTTCCAAAAGCAGAATGAACTTGTTTTTGTATGTAAAACTAGTTCATTCTGGTTTTGGCAGCCTCTGCACTCCACCTCTGATTTTTATTTGGATTGTCTGTGGACGCACGACAGATTGCATGCAGTGGACGACCCGAAGTCTGACATGGTCTGACGAGTGACGTCGTCCATAGTCTGATGAAAAAGTCGGTCGTGCGACTACGGATCCAGTGGACAGCCAGCCTAAGGCCCGGTGCATGTAGAGAGCCTGGCTAGCACCCCCCCCCCCCAGAAATAAGCTGAAGCTGTAGACCTGGAGCCTTTCCTTGGGACAGCGGGCAGAAGATTCCTGGTACCCCAAATCATGAGTCGTGACTTCATGCTTGGTCAGAATAGGACTGACTGTTTATTACACAGGCACAAAGAAACGTTCAACACATTTGCATACAATCAAGCAGATAGCTGCACAGATCAGATAACTACACAGAACCTTCAAACAATGGAGAATGGGGGAAGGAGAAAGAAGGGTAAACAAAAGGAATTTCTTACAGAGAGAACTTACACAATAGAGAGAGCAGGTACTAACACAGAGATCACACTATACAGAGAAAAGGTTAGATATTTGAGGGAATGTACGCAAAATACACAACAAGAGACTATACAATAAATACACAAGGGAATAACACACAGACATCAGAAATCTTTAGTTAACTGGTTTGTCGATTGCTGAGGGGCAATCGACTTTTGAGGCCTCCGCTCCCACGGTTTTCAGAAACTTGGGACGTGGCCATTCTGCTTTGCTTTCTCAAATCTTGGCCTCCTAATGAGACCCTCTCTTTAAAACAATTGTCAGCTAAATTTGTGGCTCTCCTTTGCCTTATCTCGTGCAAGCAGGGGCGGACTGACCCATCGGGCAGTGCCCGAGGGCCCGCGGGTCGGTAGGGGCCCGGTTTGAGCAGGAACACAGTGGGGCCCCCACCGGTTTCTCTCAGCTCTGCAGAGCCATGACAGGCAGCAGCCAGCAGCGCGCTCTAAAATCCCCACATTGGTGCTGTGCAGCATGCTTGCATCTCACATTGTGAACTGGAGCAGGCACGCTGCATTAGCTCTGAAAGGTATTTTAATATGATAGGTAGTTTTTAATTCTTGCATTAGTGTGAAATCCCCCCCTCCTCCTTGTTCCAGTACGGTGTTTGTTCAGTTTTGTTTCCTCTCGAGGCTAGTCAGCGGGGTGATTGAAATAGATATCCTGTGTTAACTTAGAAATGCCCACGAAATCTTTGTTACATGATGTAGAAATGTATCTGCTCTAATTGGCTGTTATATCACATTCCTATGTTGGGAGTGAACAGGAAGCTCTTTTCTATAACGAACATTTCTATTGGATGTTGAAATAATAAACGGATCTGACAGCCCACGAGCTGATCAGATGTTGATCTGCCATATCTCGGTGTGGTTGTTTCTATCATCTCCTCTGATCAGAGTCGCGCAGCTCGCGCAGCGCCTTACTTCAGTTTTGATATATGAGAAGAAACTTGAAAAAGGTTTATGGTATCCATATATGGTAATTATATTAGGGAATTTGTTATTATTTATCTAAAATTGAAATTTAACAGTTGGTGTCCGATTTGGGATTTGCCATTCAAATGTACCCTTACATTTGCTTGTTCAGATTTTGCGAACTTTCCTCCAGGCTTGGTTTTTGTTTATTTTCCTTGAAGTAAAAGCTATGGTTCAGAGCTTGATGGGTTTTTTTTTTTTTGGTGCAAGGTTGGACACTTTGTCTTGGTTTGTTTTTGTCATTTTGTGTATTGTAGTAAAGTAAAAATCGTTTGAGGACCTCACGTGTGTTGTTTGAACTCGCCCGCTGTGCTGAGTATATTGTATTGTATAATGCTGGAAATTGAACTCCTAAAACTCATAAAAAAAAGGAGATGTTTCTAGTTGTATTGTAACTCTGTTCTGTGTCTGTCTTTTGTACTTCCATTCTGGAGATTTTTGACTCGTCCATATCTGCTTGTCATTTGAGCATTTTATTTTAATTGATTAGATTTGTCTAATTTCTTCTCATATAGCAAAATGGTTTCTTGTTCTCCCATTGAAGAGCAATTTTTTTTTACGCACTATTACAATTTTTATCCGTTCTTGCCATTTTTTGCTCACGTTGCTGTATGTTTGCGCGCTGTTTATTTTATAACCTAACTGATTCTAAAGGATTTGCAAACAGTTTTTTCTTTCAGATTGCATGTTTGTTTTTGTTTCATTTTTTTTCTATTGTTTCTTGCCATTGATTACGTCTGTTTATTTCATTGTTTGTCTTTACTAATTAATGTATGGGTTTATCTTTGATGTTTTGTATTTTATTACACTGTACAGCGGTCTGTGTTTCTGTGTGTATAGGGACTGATTCCCTTTGTAATATGTCGCTTTGCCAGTATAAAAAAAGAGTTGAATGCCGGGTGTCCGTGTTTCTCCCCCTAAGCAGCTGTAAAAGGAAGCAGCCCGCCCTTAATTCAGGCTTGCGATAAGTTTTTTTTTCTTTTCTCTTATCTCTCTTCCTGATCTAAATGTGAGTTGTTTTTTTTTTTTTGGAATGCAAGTTGGATAAAGGAATATGTAGTTATTTTTGTTGTTCTGTTAGGATGCTATAAAGGAATGAATGATATGATATAAAAAAAACTAGTGTATCAGGGTGATGAGCGTCGTCAATCTGCCTTAATATAAGTTATAAATTTTCCCAAAAGAGGCGTGGTCGGTTATTTTCCTCTGGTCTTTGAGTCCAGCACAAAGGGATTGACCACACCTTAATATAGGTTATATGTTTTGTATAAGGGACAAGCATGCCTGTGTAGTTTCTTTGTTGCTGAACGATTGATAATCTCTACTAAAGATATAATTATAGTAATATTTGAGTCCCCTATTGAATAATTGCCAAAATGGCTGACTGAGGTCATTTACAGGTTTTGTAACCTGTGTAATGGAATATATATGCAGGTTCATCATAATACAGTAAGCAAAGTGATCTTGTTTAAGAGCTTACGCTCTAAGAGGATAAAGTAATATTGAAGGATTTGAGTGAAAGTTTACTGGAAAGCGCCTACAGGTTTTGTAGTTCTGTACAAAAGGAATGTTAAAGTATGTATATAAGGTAATTTCAGGTGATGAGTGGGGATAGAAAGTTGTGTTTGTGAAAAAAAAAGGAGATAAAAGATTGTAATTTAATTTCTTGAGTGTTGTTTGTTTTCTTTTCAGGAAAACATTTGATTAATTTGGTCATATTGCTAATTGGGGATCTGTGCACGTAAATAATTAATAATTATCTTCAGTCTCAATTTTTAAACATGCCCTTCTATACTTTCTTTCCCAGTTTATGATATTTTTGTTATGTGTTTTTTTATTTGAATTGAAGAGCATTTTTAGAAAATTGGTGACTGTTGCAAAAGTAAAAAAAGAAAAAGTTTTCATTCTTCTCCTAGCCCCCTCCATTTTCGCTCTCTCATGACCACTCCTTTTTCTTTGTGTCCACAAATGTGTTGCATTTTTTCTCCATTTTAAAGTATTTTAACCATATAAATTTTAAAGTTTTTGACAGGTTAATAATACATTTTTTCCCAAGTTTTTTTACTTTAGGTGAAAATTACCCATACATGCCAACTTTGATCAAGCTAGATGGAAGATTATTGAATACCAATATTGATAAAGTGTTGGAATTGAAGGAAATTTACTCAAACACATTATCAATACACATTTCAATGTTACATCAACCAGATAATAAGGAGTTATCAGACACCAGGCAATAAAACATTCTAATTTATCAACAACTCATCAATAAATCATGCGATTAAAGAAGATCATTGATTTGGTAAGAAAACTTAAGATGTGTCAGTTTTACAAAACAGTTATTTTCAAACAATAAGACAGAAGACAAAGAAAGAAGAAGATAATGTATTTTTTATATGCTGATGGATTATCAATGTGTTGTCTAAGTGATAATTATTTTGTGTCTTTTTTTATTTTATATTTTATTTTTGTTGTTTGGTTACAATCAATATTGTTCAAATTCCCTGACACATTTAGGATTATTGACAATCACATTCAATTAAAATTAGAGTTAATTAATGTATTTAGGAACATATAATTTAATGCATTTGCATTTAATACGTTTCATGACATATATAGTGGTAAATGGAAAGTTTTAATTCGATAAAATTAAGGTTGTTTTTATTTTTTGGATTTTATTTGAGGATTGGTGTGTTTTATAAACACCAGGTTTGTTTCAAAACACCGAACAAGACTGAATAGGATAGTAATTAAATATATTTTTTTATATTTAAATGGGTGGAATATACACTTCGGCTATTTCCTTTTTGAGCCAAAGTTGTATATATATATTTCTCTAAATGCATTGAGTCAGATGTAGTATGATCTTTTTTTTTTTGTTGCGTGAGGCCCATAGGCTTTGCGGGGAAATTTTAAAATTTATTATCTGTGTCTCTTCTTGTGTAAATTAATATTTTTATGGTTTTCGTGCACTTGAGCGTGACAATGAATGAACGTGTATATGATTAGCGGGGTATACCATATTTTCTTTATTGTATCACATCATCAAGAAATCTGACAGTCGCAATGACTGCATATGGAACGAATCATGGACATTTTGTGTCAAGGTCACAGGTAATAAGCAACCAGCGCAAAGAGACAGCTTGTTCAGGAGTCCCTATGGTGGGAGCTCTGATGACATTTAATGATTATGCGTCTCAAGCTGGGATGTTGAAAAAGACCAAACCTTGATCTCGCACTTTGGACTATGGTATTAGATTATGGAATATTTTTTTTTTATTTAATCCCCTAGATAAATGTGAGAAAGGATTGGATTTGGGAAAATGGGAATGTATTTGAGTGTGTGTGTGAATGCAGGTGTGTATGCGTTTTGTGGAGTGAAGCTGAACATAGGAAAACACACAGATATAGATCCGACTCATGTTGATTATTAGATAAATGAACTTTTTACATTCAAATTATTATATTTTTCTTGTTCGGTGAATTATATTTTGGGAAATGGGAATAACTAGTTATGTAATGTCTATATTAGGTATTTTGGCCTAGGTTCCAAGTGTGGTTCGCTGGAATAGTGAATCTAGATAGATAAGTGTATTTTATGCACCTCTCGTGATGTGTGCAGATCACACAGCGGCAGAGCACACAGACAAGGAGGGATCCAGCCAGCCCAAGGGGAAGATTTTTTCCAATGGTGAATGTTTATGATGTTTCTTTATCCTATGTCAGCCTCATAAACACATAATAAATCCTGAATAAATATCATTCCTTACTGAGGAACTGCAGAGCGTCCAGCACAGCCACAGCGCACGCACGGCACAGGAGCTCCAGGAGGACGGTGTCCCGGCAGGGCTGGACTGTGACAAAACCCAGGAATTCACAGAGCTGGAGCCGCTGTTTATTCTGTAATGGGTTAAAAACATTAGCTGTTATAAAATTAACACGTTAAAACAGAAACATAAGAAACACAATTTATTTACTCACAGCTAGAGCTGCCCGACATCACTATGTGAGCAGCGACAGGTGTGTGAGGAGGTGCGAATGTGCAGCGACGTGTGTGAGGAGGTGCGTGTGTGCAGCAGCATGTGTGTGACGAGGAGCATGAGTGCAATGACGTGTGTGAGGATGTGTGTATGTGCAGAGACGTGTGTGAAGAGGCGTGTGTGTGCAGCGAGGTGTGTGAGGAGGTGCGTGTGTGCAACGATATGTGTGTGAGGAGATGCGTGTGTGTGCAGCGAAATGTGTGTGAGGAGGTGTGTGTGCGCAGCGACGTGTGTGAGGAGGTGCATGTGTGCAGCGACATGTGTGTGAGGAGGTGCGTCTGCGCAGCGACATGTGTGTGAGGTGCGTGTGTGCAGTGACATGTGTGTGAAGTGCGTGTGTGCAGCAACATGTGTGTGACAAGGTGCGTGTGTGAAGTGACGTGTGTGAGGATGTGCGTGAGTGCAGTGTCGTGTTTGAGGAGGTGTGTGTGTGCAGCGACGTGTGTGAGGAGGCGCGTGTGTGCAGTGACATGTGTGTGAGGAGTTGCGTGTGTGCAGCGACATGTGTGTGAGGTGCATGTGTGTAGCAACATGTGTGTGTGCAGTGACATGTTTGACGAGGTGCGTGTTTGGGTGCAGCGACACGTGTGTGCAGCGACACATGTGTGACAAGGTTCGTATTTGAAGCGATATGTTAGTGATGATGTGCGTGTGTGCACGACAAGGTGCATGTGTGTGCAGCGACTTGTGTGTGAGACGAGGTGTGTGTGCAGTAGACATGTGCATTCGTTTTAGTACTAAAACGATTTAGTCAGAATTTTGGGATAATTTAGGCTAGGGTCAAACGAAAGCATTTTTACACGCGAACGTAAAAAAGTGCGTCCGAACGAATTGACGTATTTTTTCACAGAGTGCGCGAAAACGGTCATACGATGCGCATTTTTCGTGCGTGATTTTTTCAGATCGTCAATAAAACTCTTTTTGCATCTGGACGTTATGTAGGCTGGACATTAGCAGCGTCTGACATCTCCTAATCACGCAAACACGCCGCTATGCCGCATCTGCGCACTCTGTACGTCAGTACTAGCGGTTCGGCGTTCTCGAAAAAATGCGTTCGTTTTCCACTTGCGTTGCGCGGCCGGACTTTCGTGCGACCGTACTTCGTATATTGGCCGTCATTGCCGTCATCTGCTGCTAGTGCGGCCGTAATTATGTGCGCCAGAACGCACGTTAAAAGTGCGCTGGTCTGACCCCAGCCTTAGTTTTAGTATGACTCAAGAGAAACGAAACTGCTCAGTACAAAAAACGAAAGAAACTAAAATAAAATGCACTACATTTTAGTTTCAGTCCTTTTTGTGATATTACATTGAGTGAAGGAGACGAGCAATGAAGAGCGCAACATCCGAAGTTCTGCACCCTCCACATGCCAATGCAGTAGGATGTTCTATACAGAGAGGGGCATTAATTAATGCAGGAGGATGTTCTATACATTATACAGAGAGGGGTATTAATGCAGGAGGATGTTATATACATTATACAGAGAAAGGTATAAATTGAGGAGGATGTTCTATACAGAGAGGGACATTAATTAATTCAGGAGGATGTTCTATATATTATACAGAGAGGGGTATTAATTAATGCAGGTGGATGTTGTATACATTATACAGAGATGGGTATTAATTAATGCAGGAGGAGGTTCTAAACATTATACAGAGAGGATCCTTTTTTTTCAGCCCTTTAAATCCAGTGGCTGTGAGCGCTGAGATCGGCTGCTTGTTACATTATCTCTCAGTACAATGTATCAGGCTCAGCTGTTACAGTAACTGACTGTAACAGCGCTCAGAATTTCAGTAAAACAAGGAAATAATAATGTTCTAACCGCTTATATATAAAAATATTATTTACTAGTTTTACTGAAACTCTGAGCGCTGTGATGAGCAGCAGTCAGTTACTGTAACAGCTTTGCCTGACACGGGGCAGTATTACAATGTTGGTGCTAACTTAACCTGTTGTAAACTTAAAACCTCCATAGGCTATAATGGCTCTGGGAAGTTTACAACAGCTCTGGTTAAGTTAGCACCAACTATGTAATATGGCCCACATTGTGCTGAGAGTGAGAGATACTGTAACAAGCAGCGATCTCAGCCCTCTGAGGAGCCACTACAATAGTAATTGTATCCACTGGTTTTCGGATGAATGAAATTAGTTTTCATACTAAAGAACTGAAAGCGAATTTCTTTAGCAACTAAATAAATTGCATTTTAGGACTAATCCATTAGTTCAAAAGGAAATTTTGTGCTGTGCACATGTCTAGTGTGCAGCAACATGTGTGTGATGAGGTGTGTGATCAGGAGGTGCATGTGTGTGCGCAGGGAGGTGCGTGAGGAGGTGTGTGTCTCCAGCGATATGTGTGTGTGTGGAGGTGTGAGAGTTTCCAGGGCTGCATGTGTGGTGTGTGTAGGTATCTGTAAACATCTCAGTCACAACCATATACCTTCATACGAAAAAATAAATCACCCCCTTCCATCACCTCACACTATCAATGCCTCCATTTCCCGCCCTCCAGAGGTCACACAGGAATCCTCTCTCACTTTCTGCCTCTGGGCGTCTCAGCTCACACAAACAAACAGCCCGTTCAGTTTCCAGCAGAGAAACTGTATGTTCATACCACAGCGCCACCATCAGGCCGGAGGACGATACTGCGCCCAGGCCTGGCTGAGACACCACTGACATCAAGCTTGTGTTTTGGGGGAATTTATTGTGGTTTAACATAATTTTTTTTTACATGTTCAGCAATTCCTGAAAACCTCCCCCAATACAAGCCCCTGTGCAAACCTCCCCCAATACAAGCCCATGTGCAAACCTCACCCAATACAAGCCTCTGTGCAAACCTCCCAATACAAGCCTCTGTGCAAACCTCCCCCAATACAAGCCTCTGTGCAAACCTCCCCAATACAAGCCTCTGTGCAAACCTCCCCCAATACAAGCCTCTGTGCAAACCTCCCCAATACAAGCCTCTGTGCAAACCTCCCCAATACAAGCCTCTGTGCAAACCTCCAATACAAGCCTCTGTGCAAACCTCCCCAATACAAGCCTCTGTGCAAACCTCCCCCAATACAAGCCTCTGTGCAAACCCCCCAATACAAGCCTCTGTGCAAACCTCCCCAATACAAGCCTCTGTGCAAACCTCCCAATACAAGCCTCTGTGCAAACCTCCCCCAATACAAGCCTCTGTGCAAACCTCCCAATACAAGCCTCTGTGCAAACCTCCCAATACAAGCCTCTGTGCAAACCTCCCAATACAAGCCTCTGTGCAAACCTCCCCAATACAAGCCTCTGTGCAAACCTCCCCCAATACAAGCCCCTGTGCAAACCTCCCCCAATACAAGCCTCTGTGCAAACCTCCCCAATACAATTGAAGGTGAGGTTGGGGACATGATGTCATCACATTGTGTGACGTGTGGGTCTTGTTTTGCTGCTTTTTGTCCATTAATTCACATTAAACTCCCTGGAAACGAGCTGGAAACCCCGCAGGGGGCGGGGCGAGTGAGGCACGTGACTCGGGCGGGGCTGTGAGGGGGCGGAGCCCGGGTCACGCGGCTTGCTCATGGGAGTCACGTGCTGCTCTCATGCAGCCAATAGGGTGTTGACAGGGATGTATTTTGGGCCACAGGAAAGAAGCCGCCCCGCCCCTCACTGGGAGCTCCCTCCCTCCAGCGCGCGCAGCTTCCGGTAAGTGGAGCTGATGGAGGGAAGCGCTGGGTTTCCATAGAGACGCTGGTGGGCGGAGCCTCGGTAGTCATGGCACCCTGCTCTGAAGGGCGGGGGCTCTGCTAGGGGACACAGGCCCCGGGGAGACACATGGGAGTGACTGGGGGGACTCGATGGGGCGCACACCTTGCTTCCTCCCTGTCGGCAACCACAGGCACTCTGCTGCGCTGGGAGGAAGTGATCATATGACGTCACTTCCTCCCAGCACTCCAGCCTGATGAACGTGCAGCTGCGTGGTCTCCTCAGAGCGGAACATCCGGGACCTTCCCCAGCTTCCCCAACGGTGACTGGAACACAGGGGGGAGGGGGGTATGAAGGGCGTGTGGGGGGAGGGGCATGGAAATGCCTTTACTATGTCAGAGGTCTATTGCTGTGCTGCTCTGTCATACACACCTCCTACAAACCTCACACACACACCTCCTGCAACCCTTTCACTCACACATCCACCTCCTTCCCACTACACACACCTCCCCCCACACACCTCCTGCAAACCCCCCACACACCTCCTGCAAACCCCCACAATTCCTGCAACCACCCACACACCTGCAAACGTCCTCCACACACCTCCTGCAAACCCTCTACACGCAGTCCTCCCCCACTCTTCCTGCAACCCACACACCTCCTGCAAACCCCCCACACACCTGCAAACCTTCCCAATACACCTCCTGCAAACCTCCCCCACATACACTGCTTGCAAACCCCTCCCATTCACACCTCCTGCAAACCCCCCACACCTGCAAACCTCCCCACACTGCCTGCAAACCTCTCCCTTTCACACCTCCTGGAAACCCCCCTTCATACACCTGCAATCCTCCCCACACACCTCCTGCAAACCACACATCCTGAAAACCTCGCCCCCACACCTCCTGCAAACCTTCCCCACTGCAAACCTCCCCACACATTCCCTGCAAACCTCCCCACACACACCTCCTGCGACCCTCCCCCACACACCTGCAAACCTTTCCCCCCACACACCTGCAAACCTTTCCCCCCACACACCTGCAAACCCTCCTGTGACGGAACCGTTCCCTTCCGTCTGTCCTGGCTCTCCTTACACCCCTTCGTTGCGGTCAGCCCGGCTACTGGGAGCGCTGTCCTCAGCGCCTCGAGCGGCTTGACCTGTCTGCTTCTGTTCCTCTGCCCTGGAGCCGTTAGGAATCTCCAGAAGGCCGCTCTCTGCCTTCTGAGAGGGATTATAGCTGTAGCGTAGTTGAGACAGACACCAGGCAGGCTGTATGTTCATCACAGGATCTTTAATAATCAAAAGCAGAACATACACGGTCCTTTTATATGGTACAGTCCCATTGTTCTCTCCCATGCCCGCCCCCAGACCCCTGGAGTGAATTCTGCACAGTGGCTAGCCCAGGTTCTGATTGGTTGGTTCCAAGACCATTTAGGCTAGGGTCAGACTGAGGCAGTGCGAACGCGCGTGCAGCCGCACTTAATCACGGCCGTGCTAGCAGCAGATGCCGGGCAATGACGGCCAATATACGAAGTACGGTCGCACAAAAGTGCGGCCGCGCAACGCAAGCGGCAAACAAACGCATTTTTTCGAGAACGTGAAACCACTAGTACTGACGTACAGAGTGCGCTGCGTCCGCTAGCGGCGTGTGTGCGTGATTAGGAGACGTCAGACGCTGCTAATGTCCGGCCAACATAACGTCCAGACCCAAAAAGTGTTTTATTGATGATCCGTACAAAATCACGGATGCAAATGCGCATCGTATGACCGCTATCGCGTACTCTGTGAAAAAATGCGTCCATTCGTTCGAACGCACTTTTTCACGGACAACGTGAAAAATGCGTTAGTCTGACCCTAGCCTTAGAGGACCTGAAAGAAGCCTGCAGTCTTCACTTGGGTCCACTGGTTGTATGCAGATGCAGTCTTGACCTCACAGTGATCACATACAGTGATTTACATAACCCATTGTAAAGGGAATCAGATAGTGGGTGGCTGAGACAATGTGACTCCCAGCCTTTCAGAACAGGTAAACAGATAACAGATAAACAAAGAGAAAGCACCTTTGCATAATCCACAAGTTACACAAACCTATTGTACATTCTATACGAAGGTAAGCATTTGACTCTAGTGGCGGGTAGTGTTTTTAAAAACCACATTTAACTAAAGAAATATAAGTCTATTTAAAACTAAAAATGAACAATTGACAATACATTTAAAATCACACAATATAACTGAGCATAAGGTCTTCCCCAAAGCAGCGGTCTATGTCTTTAAGGGTTTTTGCCATGGAAATGAAAGTCTTGGTTTGACGCGGGGAGCGCTACGTCAGTTCCATGACACCTCCCCCCACACACACCTCCTGCGAACCCCTCCCACACATCTCCTGCAAACCTTCCCCCACACACACCTCCTGGAAACCTCCCCAACCACACCTCCTGAAAACCTCCCTCACACATTCTGCAAACCACACACACACCTCCTGCAAACCTACCCCCACATACACTGCCTGCAAACCCCTCCCATTCACACCTGCAAACCCCCCACACCTGAGAACCTCCCCACACACTGCCTGCAAACCCCTCCCATCCACACCTCCTGGAAACCCCCCTCCATACACCTCCTGCAATCCTCCCCCACACACATCCTGCAAACCTCACACACACATCCCGCAAACCTCGCCCCCCACACCCACTGCAAACCTCCCCACACACTCCCTGCAAACCTCCCCCCACACACACCTCCTGCGACCCTCCCCCACTCACACCTCCTGCAAACCTTCCCCCCACACACACCTCCTGGAAACCCCTCCCACACACTCACCTCCTGCAAACCCCTCACACATCTCCTGCAAACCTTCCCCCACACACACCTCCTGGAAACCTCCCCAACCACACCTCCTGAAAACCTCCCTCACATTCTGCAAACCCCCACACATCCTGCAAACCCCACACACTTGCAAACCTCCTCCCACACCACCTGCAAACTCCACACCTCCTGCAATCCTCCCCCCACAAAGACCTCCTGCAATCCTCCCACACACCTTCTGCAAACCACCCCCACACACCTCCTACAAACCTCCCCACACGCCTCTTGCAAACCTCCCACCCACGCACCTCCTGCAACCCCTTACTGGTTTATAGTTTAGACTAGGTGTTAAGCCTGCCCGGAGGGCAGTCTATTGTTGAGGATCTGGCTGCTCTGGGGCAGTGGGAGCACAGAAGGTGGTATTTGGGGGTTGCAGAGCTGTGGGGGAAGGTGGTATTGGGGGTTGCGGGTGCCGTGGGCACAGTGGGGGTGCAGAAGGTGCTATTGGGGGTTGTGGGGTTCCACAAAGTGGTATTAGGGGTTGCGGGGGCACAGAAGGTGGTTTTGGGGGGTTGCAGGGGCAGTGAGGTGCAGAAGGTGGTATTGGGTTGCGGGGGCAGTGAGGGTTGCTGAAGGTGGTTTTAGGGGATGCGGGAGCACTGGGGGTGCAGAAAGTGGTATTGGGGGTTGCGCGGGCAGTGGGGGTGTGCGTCGCCACGCCGCCGTCTTCAAATGTGCGCGCAACCCGCGTACTGCTGGGTGCGCATGCATCCAACTGGCGCAGCACAGGTGGCTGGATGCCTTTCACTGCGGATGACATGTGGGGCACGTGCTCCACACGTTATCCGCAAGCGGGAGCCCCGGCGGAGATGCTCACCTCTCTGTCCGTGGTCCTGCGGCGTTCTGGCTTCAGGGAAGCGAGACGCTGACTATAGGCCGGCCCCCAACGGAAATTACGTCATCGTGCCTGCGTGATGACGTCATTTCCAGGCGACCCCCCCCCCCAGCAATGCCGGGAGATCGCCTGAAAGGAAAAGAGGTCCTTTTGGATCCCTCTCCCTCCCGATTGGGAGGGTTTTCAGCAAAAACCCAGGCACCGCTTTGAAGGGTAGTGTCTGCACTTTAAAGCAGTGCCTGGTTTTTAACCCTACAATTTCCAGATCGTGATCGGCGCCGCTCGGCAGGCGATCGCAATCTAGCTCCGGTGGGGGCCGCCATCTTGGATGGCGGCTCCACCTCTGGGTTTCCCCCCTCGGCTCCTGAAGTGTCATGCATAGCACGATGACATCAGATAGCCGGGGAACCCCTAGCTGCCCGGGGATTTCCCAAGGAAATCACCTGGTGGAGATAGGGGGTTCATTTTAACCCCGGTAAGTCCCTTAAGACTTCCCTATTAGCATACCTCAATACGAAATGCACCTGTAAACATGTAACACAGTGACTATATACAGAATGCACCTGTAAACATGTAACACAGTGACTATATACAGAATGCACCTGTAAACATGTAACACAGTGACTATATACAGAATGCACCTGTAAACATGTAACACAGTGACTATATACAGAATGCACCTGTAAACATAGAAACATAGAAAAATGTCGGCAGATAACACCCTTTCGGCCCATCTAGTCGCCCAATTACATGGATACTTTACCTGGATTTATCTTTTGTTTAGGATAGCCTTATGCCTATCCCAAACATGTAACATAATGACTTTATTTCCTCCATATTTATTTTTCTGTTAATCTGTATATTTGGTCTTGTGTTAATATCTTGCATTTTGTATTTGTATTTCTGCTGTAACCACTCAATGTACGTGAACCCAGGACATACTTGAAAACGAGAGAAATCTCAATGTATCCTTCCTGGTAAAATCCTTTATAAATAAATAAATAAATAAAATAAATCTCCAGAACCGTGGCAGCTAGGGGGTCATGCATGGTGTCATTCGAAAAGGCCTGAGCATGGCCTCTCAAAGTAAACAAAATTGAAAAAATAAATAAATAAAAACATGTTTTTTTTGTGTTCTTTTTATTAATGCAGCAATATTGTTCACATTTCAATTATAAAGTGAACAATGTTGCTGCACTAATGATTTTTTTCTATGGGGTGCGTTTGCAAAAAAATCACGTAATTCACCCCCAAAAAATGTAACGAGTCCCCATTTGTAATTTTTGTGCAAGCGCACCCCATAGAAAATATAACCGCAAACGCTCACGTGATAAAATGTGAAAAAAACCACTTTACACGCTGCAGATGATTAAAGATTAAAATGTTATTGCATCTTTTGTTATAATATACAGGCAGGACATGACGTCGCCGTCATCTTCAAATGCGCGTGCAACCAGCGTACTGCTGGGTGCGCGCGCATCCAACCACCGCGGCACGCGCACAGCCGGCATGCGCAAGGGACAACAAAAATCCGGCACACAGCGCCTCTCCAACGGATCGGCTTTTTTTTTGTCCCTAACGGATCCCTCCTGAGTCTCCCCCGGGGGCTGGCGCAGGGGAGGCTCTGGGCGCCGCTTGACGAAACCAGTGCGGCAAAGACCAGGGGACTTGATCACGGCGCTGGAACAAGGGTAAGTATTGGCCTCCCTGCAACTGGGCACCCCACCACCTTGAGCCTGTCCCCATGAGCTTACAATCTAAGGGGGTCCCATGATCTTACAATTTAAGGGGTCCCATGATCTTACAATCTATCCCATGAGTTTACAATCTAAGGGGTCCCATGAGCTTACAATCTACAATCCTGTTCCCGTGAGTTTACAATCTGAGGGTCCTGTTTGTGACGGGAATCTCCTCTCTTCCGCCTGTCCTGACTCTCCACACACCCCCTTACCAAGATCAGCCCGGCTGCTGAGTTGCTCGGAACTCAGTGCCTCGAGCAGCCTGATCTGTAGCCTCGATGTTAGGTCAGTCTTTCAGATGGCCGCTCTGTGCCTTCTGAGGGTGATAGTGGGTACCCTGAATCAGACACCAGACAAGCTGTATGTTCAAACAGGATTCTCTCTCTGTCTTTTATTGAAAGACGCCACTATTTATGCTGAGTTCCAACAGCCATAATTTGCATAAACCAAATGGTGAACATGTAGCTACTAAAACTCTAATTACATTATGTCAGATATTTAAAAACCAGAAAAGAACTTAATAGGATCCGGGGCAATAGCTTAAAGCCAGTGTGGGAAATGGGCATAAACCCTAGAGATTATTGAAAGAAAGAAATGTGCTAGACACCGGCTACCAATGAACCTTTATTGGACCAATACAATATACACAACAATTAAAAATACATAAAAAATGTAACGTGATGAACCTCCTTCAACCATAAAATAAGCTTCCTCTTAATAGAAGATATACCACAATGAAGATCATAGATCAATTCCAATGTAATTAGTGCTAGGCAGGAGTTGTAAATTGTGCTACCGTACAAGGATACCTATATGCCACTAGGTGGCGCCAACGACCCTGAAAATGTCGTCCTAATACAGAAAAATAATAGTATTCGGCAGAGTAGGAAAATGAATTGGCGACATTTGAAAGGCAGGTATTAGGAGCACAATAGGAGCTAAACATACATGGATATTGGTAGAAATCTTCAACAGCAAGTCAATTACCATTAATGAATAGCTAAGTGATCCACAGTGTGGCCGCGGCCAAATGACAGTATGGTAAATAGAGGAGCAAAAAACGCCACCAACCAGGCAATAACCACAATGGTAGTAGGTATAAGGATTGTGATTGGAATTATTCCTATACGTAGTGTATAGATTGGAAGCCGTGGACACGGTATAAGAGGTAGATATATAAAGCCAACCAAGCTGTGCTAGAATGGATAAGCGTAGGGGCTAATAGCCACCCTGGAACAGGGGTATATAATAAGCAGCTTGGATAGATCAATTGCTGGTAAATCTAGGCAATAATACCTTGCATTAATTGTGCAGGTCTATGCTGAACATACAACAAAAGAATTGCAAATTATGGTCCAAAGCGACAAGGCAGATGTGTTAGATCTGTATGACATAAATGATCCACAGCTGGTCAGCAATATATGTCAGCAATGGAAAGGCATGAGACTGGCTGTCACACTGAGAATGGAGTGTATAAGCAGCAGCATTTAGGCAATTGAGCACACAGGGATGCAATCAAATTACCATATGTTTAGTAATAGAGGTCTAAACACAAGCGTGCAAAGGAAAAATCCATATATCAAGCAATTAAAAGGGCTGATATATAGGATGTAAATGATATAAATGGAGCGCAACTAGTCAGCAAATGAATCGGGCAGTGTAGTGTATAATTACCGTTAGGAAAAGAGCATGATAATTAGGAGTGTTACAATGGTTATGAGAGAGGCTTCATGTAAAGAAAGACTTGGAGTAAGTCTACAATGATTGCTTTCCATTTAATTACACAATACTTGTATGAAATGGAAAGGAGCTCATTACATAAGATTGTAAATTGAATGGAAAAAGCAGTAAATTCTGCTGGATTCTATTAAATCTGCAACACAAGAATAAGGGCAGAGCAGAGCACCAGTTGTGCTAATTAATAGCCAAATTGAGAGCACACATTGCCCAGGACTAAAGCCACCATAGGCAAATCACCGTGGGAAATAAATTGGTAGCTTAAGGTAGTATTAAGGAGGAGGGAAAAAATGTAGCTGTAAAGGGTTAAAAAGAGAAAGCCATCTGGAGCGGTTTGGCTGCTTAAGGGATGCGGCTTTATCAAGAGATAACCAGCCCTGAATGACACTCGAGTTTAAATAGACCTAATCCGCTGCCGAACCGGCCCATTGCAAACTCCTCCCCTCCAGCTTGATTCAAGGAGCAACAGTATTAACTGGTTGAGGAAAAACACATGGGTAACGTGACAAAAGGTGCATCAACATACTTAGTTATCCATCAGTGCCAAGAAGTCGGATCTAAAGGGGAGGAATACAATGTATGAAATGGAGACAGAGCCATTAACCCTAGTTGTAGCATATGAGAACATTATTGCTAAACCGCCGGGCATAGGGCTACCGTAGCAGCATAATAAAAGTGGAGAAGTCATAAAACCAATGGCTAGGAAAGAAAATAAGCCATAGAATTGAGATTATTAATATATGCACACATACTGCATAGGGACCAAAACTATGGTGACAGAAGACGGTATGGACCCATAGACTCCCCAATGTAAATAAAATTAAAAAAGCACGTTTTTATTTTTAATTAATAATTATTTTTATTTTATTGTTTCTTTTTTTTTCACTTTTATTTTACAAGTAATATGGTCATGTTTGATATCCATTCGAAAGGCCATGATCAGGCCTTTCAAATGATACCCTACATGACCCCCTAGCTGTCACCGATCATGAGATAAAGGGATTCAAAGAACCCCCTATCTCCCCCATGGGATTTCCTTAGGAAATCCCTTGGCAGCTAGGGGTTCCCTGGTTAACTGACGTCATCGGGCCACGCCAGTGGACGTGGGGAGTCCCGGAGGTGGGGCTGCCATCCAAGATGGCGGCCCCCACCGGAAAAAGGCTGTGACCTGGCACCGATTGGTGCTGGGTTAATGCCATACATCCCTGGAAAGGCCAGGCTGTGCCCTTTCCAGGGATGCCTGGCATTCGCTGATAGCCCCCGGCGATGGGGAGATAGAGGGATCCAAAGGATCCCCCCCTCCCCTCCAGGCGCTTCACCTGCTCCGACTGGGAGGGGACGCCTGAAACTGACATCATCGCGTCCGGCGCGATGACGTCAGTGCGCCGGGAGGCACCAAAAGTGCCGGTCTGACTCCGTGGGAGTCAGAGCAGCGCGGGAGCCGCCAGAGCAGGTGAGTATCTGCCGCCGGGGGGCTGCAGACGCCGGGGACGTACAGTTACGTCCTGCGGCGTTAAAGCCCGCCTAATGCAGGACGTAAGTGTACGTCCCGCGGCGTTAAGGGGTTAAGATCAAAGTTTCCACGGCGTGGACCAGCATGAACTTGTTCAATCACTTGAAAACGTAGACCATCAGCGTTTCGGTTATGATGCGTTCTTAGATGTCGGGCAATTGGCGTGTGACGAATGTAGCGTAGCGACCTAACGTGTTCTAATATACGTATCCGTAATGGTCTAATAGTCTTAGCCACAGTTACATGTCAGTACGTATACTACACCTCTCCAGCTGCAGTTTGTGAAAGACTTGGCCCTATAAGTCCTAGTGCCATCCCAATTGGGAATCCCTTCAGCTCTTTGTGCAATATATTTGCAGGCCTTACAGCGACCACACTTGTAGGTCCCTTTCAATGTTGTCTGAAGCCATGTTTTATTAGAAGGTTTTGAAAAGTGGCTTTTTACTAAATGATCACTAATATTCCAGCATCTTCTAGATGTAATAGATGCTTTTTCAGTAAGAACCTTAGAAAGATGGGTGTCGTGTTTTAAGACAGGCCAGTACCTGTCACAGATCTTATATACTTCTTGCCAGCCGGCATCGAAGTTACCAATTAACCCTTTCGCTGCTGAGCCTTTTCCCGCCCCTGTGCTGGGATGGCCTGTCACCACCTAAAGATCAACATGTCCAAGACTGAGCTCCTACTAATTCCTCCCTCTAATGCCTCCCCACCTCCTGACTTTACTCTCATGGTTGATGGTATCACTATCTCCCCATCAAGCTAGGTTCATTGTCTCGGAGTTACAGTTGACTCGGCTCTTTCCCTCATCCCCCACATTCAGTCTCTTTCCTCCTCCTGCCACTACCAACTACGTAATATTTCCAGAATTCAACCATTTCTTACCGCTGACACCACAACAACTCATCCACGCCCTTGCAATCTCCCGACTTGACTATTGTAATAATCTTCTAGCTGGCCTCCCTCTCTCCCTCACCCGCCGCTCTGTCTCTGTCGCTCCTCTCTGCGAGTCCCTTCACTGGCTCCCCAACCCCTGCAGAATTAACGTCAAAATCCTTACCCTGACCTACAAAGCTAACTCAGCTCCCCACTACCTGTCCTCACTTATCACCACAAACACCCCAGCCCGCTCCCTAAGATCCAACAGTGACCTGCCCCTAGCTTCTCCCCGCATCACCTCTTCCCATGATAGACTGCAGGACTTCTCACGCACAGTCCCTATCCTCTGGAACGTTCTCCCTCATACTGTCAGAGTTTCCCCTAGTTTTCCTTCCTTCAAACGCTCCCTTAAAACATTCCTATTTAGGAATGCCGGCCACCCAACTCACTGATACACCTCACTGCCCCAACCAGTCTATCACTCTCCCCTTGCAGTCCATCGCTCTCCCCTTGCAGTCCATCGCTCTCCCCTTGCAGTCCATCGCTCTCCCCTTGCAGTCCATCGCTCTCCCCTTGCAGCCCATCGCTCTCCCCTTGCAGCCCATCGCTCTCCCCTTGCAGTCCATCGCTCTCCCCTTGCAGTCCATCGCTCTCCCCTTGCAGTCCATCGCTCTCCCCTTGCAGTCCATCGCTCTCACCTTGCAGTCCATCGCTCTCACCTTGCAGTCCATCGCTCTCACCTCGGTTGTACGTTTGTTTTAATAAACTAGCCTCAAAATTATCGCCCAGCGTCCTGGATTCTATCGGAGCAAAAGGGTTGCAGGCTATGCGGGAGATCCGGCGTTCCCTCTAATATCGCCGGCTGCCTAGTTCATCTGGTGTCTGATTTAGACACATTGAAATGTGAGTGCATTCCTTTCTTGTTACTTATTTCAATATTATGGTTCAAGATTGCTACGCTATGGCAGCACTCTGTTTTATTTAAAGGTATCCAACAACACTAACAGAGAGGAAGAAGAGACCGTGGTCGGAAGAAGCGCTGACTCTATCAGACTTCCTTATTCTTGCTTTATTTTTTCTGGTGGGTTTGGATATACCACCAAAAAGAAAGAGACAGCAGCTGATTCCACCTACAGACATTTTATTGTGGACTTTTATATGGACTATTATATCCATATATGCTTATCCTTTTTTTAGCTGGAATATTGTTTATCTGTACCTCCTCTAGGTGGCGCCATAGATACAGGCTTTTCTCTGTCTCAATGTATTGTAACCCTGTGTATATCGGGCCTAATGTACAGCGCTGCGGAATATGCTGGCGCTATATAAATAATGAATAATCATTATAATAATGTGCAGCTTATTTTTACATGTAGGCAATAATGCTCAAACACTGAAAAGGCCCTAAAGGGTTAATTAAGGTGTTACGTTTCTCCTTAACGTGGAAGAAGGTGCCATGAGATAAATCATATTAGCACAGATTATTTTCCTGTGAAATCCATTCATTTCTCTTTCCTTTGGATTTACTTTCTCTCCCTTTTTCCGCTGATTTGCAGCTTTCTTTCTGTGTTTTCTGTAGCAAAGTGTGATGTTATTGCAGCAGTGATTTAGCAGCATTTAATGTATCTATAAATCCTATTAATATAACATCCCATCCAGAGAATCCATAGATAATGAGGCTATAAAGCCCCCGACACTGACATTAAAGCCGCACCTTTCAAGCCCTCCTGAACAGCCACGTTTACCATCCTTTGAAACTGGCTTGATTTCCAGTCGCCGGGCCTCCCTCAGCATCTTATTGAATGACTGGTATCAAGCATAAGGGTCATACGAGTCTGGGGTCTCTCCTGATCTCAGGATTACACCCCCTCATCCCGTGGCTGGGACATGTGAGTCTGCAGGAGATGGAACATGGTGACACCTATGCTCATGTCCTCTTTATTTTAAACATGTTTGTTCTTAATAAAGTTTGTTCTACAAACTCCATGTGTCGGCAGTAAATCATCACATCTTCTCTTTCCCGGCGCGGGCGCCATAGCTACCAGTCAGTGAATTCGCCTCACATCCAGATGCACTTGGAGACAATGTGTTCATCCGGCCGACGTCTCCTCTAACCACTTCCTGGCCAGAAGTTTGTGCTCAGAGAGTCCCTTTTCCTTTGCTTACTGAGTGACATGGTTGTGTGATTGGTCACTATTTGTATCACTTTTTGAGTTGTTATGATTGTGAGCGCAGCAGTGAATTCATTTCTGGAACCATTATAAGATTTTTCTGGCTTTTCTGGAGAGTTGCTTTGCGCTGCGCGTGTAATAAATGTTTCTTGGCTTTGGGTTTATTGGTTTTGGTGTCGTGTTTTATGTCTGCTCTCTAGATACAAAGTTACACAAACTCTCCATTGATTGGAAACAAACACAAAGTTGTTGGAAACGTCCAATGAGGCAGAGTTTATTGTGCCGTCATTTGCCTTCTATCGCTGTGGCTAATCGGGATCACATAGTTACTGCGTCCATGGGGTTCAGTCTTTCACGCAGCACCTACTGCCGCTGATCCAAAAGAAGGTAAAAAAACCCAGTATGAAGCGGCCACCAATTATGCAACATACTGGGAAAAAAAACCTTCTTGACCCCGAAATGGCGTGATGTTTTCTTGGGGGATGTATATTCATGGTGTGTCATCAGCGATCCAATCAAAGCCTGCGAAGGCTGCCTGCTGTAACGGGGTCAGACTGCTCGACTGATCCGATAAGAAGACACCGGTGGCAGATGTTTCTTCTTCCCTCTTGGCAGGAGCAGGTGGAGGCGTCATTTTCCTTCGATAGAGTTTAGCCCAGTCGATGTTCTGTTCAAATCGGAAGAAGAAAGAAAATACAAGAAGCAGGAATTAATATGTAACACAGTATAACTCTGTGAAATAGATGTAAAGAATGGCCAAAAAGTCACCAACATAAACCTATGACATGAAAGCCACTGGCAGACGAGCAAGAAACAATATGTACGCAGGATACATTTGTGTGCACTGAGCTGCGTGTGTGTCTTTTCTATCTGATCTGTTGTAATTGAAGCTAAAGAATACATTGTAATGAGCTCATTATCCCACGTGTCTCTGCACATTTCTGGCCGCAATTGAAACAGTATGGACTTACATTGTAGAAGGCATGTTTCCTCACTGCTCTGGAATCACCCATGTGCGCTCCAAGACGTTGTGATGGATTTTTACACAAAAGCTGTAAAAGAAGAAATAAAAATGCACAGGGTTATTTTGAGGAGTAAACACCGGCAAACTTTGTCTGCAGCGTCTGCTTCCTGTCTGATGAAGCCAGAGCATTGAAGCATTATTCCCGCACGGCTCATCCAGACTGATTTTACAGGAATCGGCGTTAAATGCGACAGCCTGGTAACTGTATCGTGTGACACTTAGAAGACAATGAAGCTATTTGGCAACTTACGCGTCTTATTAAGGAGCAGGCTTCTGGAGACAGAGAGCTCGAGTACGGCAAGCGCCCCCAGATGATCTTCTTACTCAGCTCCTCCATCGTTTCCCCTTGAAATGGCCTCTAAAAGAAAAATAAATGGGGGGGGGGAAATCAGTTTTAGTCATTAAAGTGAACCTGGCTCATTCTGTAGGACTTGAAGTTGTATCTATATATTGTGCCAAATGCCGGTAACTAGGGATGCACCGATATCACTTTTATAAGACCGAGTACCGATACTTTTTAAAAGTACTCACCGATACCGAGTACCGATACTATTATTTAATGTCATGTGACGCTTTCCAATAAGAACAGACCTCATATAAAAATGCCCCAGCTCACATGTATATATCCCCCCGAGATACATATGTACAGAATACCCCCAGCTCACATGTAGCTTGCCCCCAGCTCACATGTAGCTTGCCCCCAGCTCTCATGGATTTCCCCCAGCTCTCATGGATTTGCCCCAGCACTCATGGATTTGCCCCTAGCACTCATGGATTTGCCCCCAGCTCTCATGGATTTGCCCCCATCTCACATGGATTTGTCCCCAGCTCTGATGGATTTGCCCCCAGCTCTGATGGATTTGCCCCCAGCTCTGATGGATTTGCCCCCAGCTCTGATGGATTTGCCCCAGCTCGAATGCTGGGGAAGCTGGCCTCGTGCATGAAAAGCACGCGGCCAGCGTTCCCCTCCGGCGCGCCACATACTCACCCATCCTGAAGGTCCGGTCGCTTGGCAGTGATGCGATCACGTGGCCACCGGGCGCATCTGTGACACTGCCTCCAGCCGAGAGGCAGCGTCACAGGAGCGCCCAGTGGCCGTGGGAACGCATTACTGCCAAGCGACCGGACCTTCAGGATGGGTGAGTATGCGGATGCGCCGGAGGGGGAACGCTGGCCGCGTGCTTTTCATGCACGCGGCCAGCTTCACCAGCCCCGCGGATACCGGCAAGCCGGCCCAGCGCCGGCTTCCGGTATCGGTGGGATGTATTGGGCCGTTTGCACAAGTAACAAGTACTCGTGCAAACGGCAATATCGGTACCGATACCGATACTAGTATCGGTGCATCCCTCCCGGTAACCATGGAGATCTGATAGAAATCCCTATGACATATATTGTCCCCATTCAAATCCACAAAAAATCAATTCTTCATCTTCCAACAAGCAGTTTCCTGACTTACATCCATCATTTACTCCAGCATTAGCCACTTATTTCTGAGTAAAAGAAGAGTCCGTGGACTTTTCCCTCTAAAGAGAAATGCGTGCACTTTATTAGCACTTTATTAGCAGCTAAGTCCCTGTGAGCCTGCACTTCTGCGCAGAGCAGTAATTGGCCGTGTGACTTAACCGGGAAGGAAGTGCCGTGCCATTATAAGAGTGAGGTGCAGCAGGAACATCTGGAGGTGAATCCACCTCTTCGTAACCGTGCAGAGCATTGTCACACATTTATAGCTAAGCCGCTTCTGATACATGTGTTTATCATGGAAAGTTTTCTGCTGGGTCAAAATACGGAGCTGTGCTTACCTGTCCAACCAGAAGCTCGTATAGAATCACGCCGACGCTCCACCAGTCCACCGCCCTGGTGTATGATAGCCGCTGCAGGATTTCGGGTGCCATGTATGGTCGGGTTCCGCAGAGTGTGTAGGCTCGATCCCTTAAACCCATTCCTTAGAAAGAGACACGGGGCATGAAATCAAAGAATCCATTTGTGTAAATCCCATTTGTTCTATACGTGATAGAGTTAATCTATTTCTCTTTTGTTTTCCTGGCTTTTATCTTCTGCTTTTATGACATTTCCAGCGTATGTGGCTGTTAGTGGGTTTTATTAGACACATGTCATATATTTCAGCCACTACACGGCCTGAGAAGCCCCCACTTCATTTCTATCATATCACACTAAATGATATTAGATGATAGAATATTATGCTTTATATTGGATTATATGTTATTCTCTGTGCTATTATAACCTATAAAATCACACTATATTCTAACACGTTATATCACACTTTGCTGTATCTTAACATATAACAGATTGCTACATTCTGACACATTATATTCTATTATCTGGTTTATTCTGTTAAAATGTATTGTTTATTATAGTAGAACGTATTATGATTTATTATCGTATATTCTAACACATTATATTACACATTATTATAACGTGCAACAATTTATTATATTTTAACACATTATATTACACGTTATTATAACTTGTAATAGTTTATTATATTTTAACACATTATATTACACGTTATTATAACTTTAACGCATTATATTACACGTTTATTATAACTTGTAATAGTTTATTATATTTTAACACATTGTTAGAGATTATTGACTTCTTTAATAGGTCAGGGATATATTAATTATGACGCATATTTTTCTTATTGTTGATATACATAGATATATATATATATTATTGACAGTGCCTCCAATACCAGCGGTATAAATTGGTATTTAACCCCTAAGATAGGGATTAATAACCAATCAATGAATATACGTCTTAACAAATCTATGGCGCGTTATCCCGAGTTCTTTTGATGCTCTCTAGATATTTTTAAACACAATAAAATCAATAAAGATATGAGACTGCGTAACGGTAAAACAATTCAAACCAAAATTTATTCACACGTCAAGTTTCATACAATCGTATGTTATCAACGGATTAACAAACTACAATTTACAAGTGATTATAGATCGTGATTAGTAGCGATACTGTGACACGCAATAATCTAATGGACAGATATTTTAGGTTTATAGACCGTACCACAGATATACACGCCTCAATTCTTAAACACCAAGCTCTATTCTATTCACTTAAACCTTTCCCATTATAAACCAATCCTCCACCTGGCTAAGATAAACACTCAGTTACTGGGCATCACCTGCAGCACAATTTATTATTGTGGGGGGCCTATTCACTAAATGCAACTTCCTTCAGGGAGATACATAACACACTCGATAGGGAGACTATCTCTTCCACAGATCAATCACAGCACTTCATTCGATATACGTTAACCTAACGCTTCTTAATGACTTACAGTGCATGCATTCATTCGGAAGGGCTGCAAGATGGATATGGAAGGAGTTATGCTAGGTTACGAATGGGGCGGACAGTACTTGACATATAAAAGCTATTTCACGGTCCCAGCGTATCTCACGATAGGTATATAATTGATCTTTAGATGTCCACAAACAGTATTCTTGGAATATAAATAATTTCACTAAATTATGGCTCAAGTATGCAGCCGGGAACAGCTTTCCTCCTTAGTAGTCCTCTGCAGTGAACTGTAAAGGCAGAATTTCTATTCTACTGATTATTAGGCTCAAACAGCAAAATAATTTATTTATATTCCTTTAGTTTGTGATGGACATCTAAAGTCAGGACTATGCAATTAGAAAATAGATATCATATTATTCAGGTATACTTTACCATCTGGTTAGTGAAGATAGAGTGGTGGAAGATTAGGGTGTGGTCGGTCTTAAAGGGGCGGCCGATGGTGATTGCCTTTCTTCCCTCCAAGCGTCCCTCAGGTCTCTCCCCAAGCTTTTCTCAGTGTCCTCTTGCTCTGGAGTGTCCCCTCTATATAGTGGTCTTCCGCCCAGTTTTAGATCTAGCCCATCACTATGTGGCCTCATTTGATTGGAGGATATATATTCATCAACTCCAGGGGTCTGTCCAGGTGTTATGTTACCTGGCCAGCAGATGGCGCTCTCAGATCAACCATCAACCTTCTGCAGGAATTAATTTATGGGCTTGGCCAATCTTTTACTGGTTTGGGGTCGTTTTATTCCTATATCCCGGGACTCCATAGATTTTATTAACAAATTAAAATTTATTTCTATTGTGGCATCTCATCCCCCTTTGCTTATATCCACAGGGATGTGTATGTGAGGGGACATACATTCATGGTATCGTTTTAACATTCACACGTTACCCGACTTAATTGGCTTCATGCGGATTAGTACACCAGACATTTGTGATGATCAACTAAATGTGGTAGGGCCTCTGTTTTTATAAGATGCTAAAATTATCAGTTCTAACTAATAAATATTCTCATACCATATAGTACATATTGCCGAATAGCAAGCTGGTTTACCCAAGCCATTTAACCTTCTTTGGTTTTTTTTTCTTTATTGGGCAACCTATTGTTCCATGTTTACGTGGTCTTTCAGAGTTTCGATGTGACGAAATAAACACAATACTGAGATATCTATCTTAGTTGTCATTGTGTTCCCTTACTTTTAAACCATTTGATCTAAACCCTGTTTGGTTGTAACAAATAAATAAAATAAACAGAGTCCATTAGACTGTCTTTGATCAATGTTAAATGTCCTTTCTTGTATGCGTAACACTAACGAGTTTAGCTTATCTCTTGTTCTTGTTATATATTAACGACGCAGACAAGTTGTTCGTGTGGCGCAATTCCTAAAAAGGTCTGACAACATTATATTACACATTATTATACTCTAACACTCTGTACTATAGAATAATATATACTAACATCTTATACTTTATATTCTCACACATTACAGATTATTATTTTATTATGCTCTCTCTCTCTTATCCTTTATCATATAATTTATCTTTACCTGCTTTGCTCAGGCCAAAGTCGGTTATTTTCGCATAGCCTTGCTGGTCTAACACGATGTTTTCCGGCTTCAGGTCTCTAGATTAAATGAACAAGAGGAGGATTTATTATTCATTACTTGTCGTTACATAAAATGTCACGTTGTTTTAGGTTTTAATCTCTTTATCTTTTGAAAATTTGGCGATCACTTTCTGGGCAAATCAAAGCCTCAGAATTGCCTTTAGGTTTAAAAGGATCTTACCGGTGCATGATCTTGTGCTGGTGAAGGAAATCCAGACCCAGGACGACACAGGCGCTATAAAATCTGTGGGAAAAAGACACACGGAATCAGAATAGGCTCAGCTTCCTCCTAGTAAATGGAGGTTTAGTTAGGCTCGTGTTCCTCTGCTCTTTGTTTTCTATGTGTTTTGCAACTTGGTTGGTTTTGTGACACGGGTGACATTGTGTCGCGGGGTCTGACAGGCATCACCTGAGCAGAAGGAGGATAGATCCTGTGCGGCAATGTCCTGGAGAGAGTGAGTGTGATGTGCACAGCCTGCGATCCGGCGTCTGCTCTGCTTGTGACTGTCACAGAGAACCCAATACCAGCTCTTGGCCAAAATTAATAGAGTGCCCCTCCTGTAATGCGTGTCTGGATCCACCCATCTTTATTTCACGACCCGGCTGTAAGGACTCTGCTCTCCATGAAAGTTAGTGGTGCCGTCCCTTGGTTTATTCGCCTGGACACATAGTGCCAGGAACAATGCTTTTCATACTCACGTGGCCTCTGCTTCTGTAAATAATCCCATGCAGTTGATGTTGAACTGATACCAAAGGTCTCCACCAGACGCGTATTCCATCACAAAGAACACATGGTCCTTGCTTTGTAAGGTGGCATGCAGGTTGACCAGGAATGGGTTCTTTGCGATGCTAACGGTCTGAAAGATTTCCTTCTCATACATTAGTCTGGAAAAGAGAAAGAAAACGAATGTCACTCTGAGAATCCAAATGAAGAAGGATTATGTGAATGAACATGCTTTTACATACTGTCCAAATGTCCTCTCCTTCAGGAAGGATGACTTTTTCAAGGCTTTAATGGGGACCAATCTCCTTGAACTTGCGTGTTCCGCCAACAGCACCTGAAATCATAAAATGTACATGATGGTAAACGGAAGGAACTTTTACATTTAGCTGTAACATCAATCTTCCAGCAAACTTACTTTTCCAAAGGCTCCTCTGCCCAGCTCACTACGGAAGTGGTAATCCTTGAGGCCCCGTAATGGTTGTCCATCACTGAGAAGAAAGAAGAGAATGATAAAAATCCTATCCTGGGCCAGCACACCACAATATGAAAGGACAAGCTAAATCCTTTATATGTGATAGGTCCTACATGGATCCCTGACTGAGGATGTTCCAGATGGGCCATGAAGTTGCGCTCTACTCATTCAGTGTACAGTGCCCGGAGAGGACATGGTGAGGGGCTGCCACCTCTCCACATTGCATCGCAGCTGGTATGCTGTAAATGAACAGATACATGGCCCGGGGCTGCCATTTCTGCAAGATCCTGTGGGTTCACTTGGGATTTATAGTGACAGATCGCTAATGATGGTGTCACAGTGTGAGTAAGGACTTCTCCCTAATATCTCCTCCTTACTAATGTGACAACTGGTCTCCTCACAAGAATTGGGGGCGAGTTTGTAAGACAACGCGGACAACTACGATCTATGTGCTTTGTGGGTATTTATGGCCGGGATGTGTTATTTTTAAAAAAGTTGAACGCAGTCACGCTATAGTTTTGTGAGCGTTGTACGTTGAGGTGTATGAATCACCAAAACATCAGTATTTTGCTTGGATTCTCATGAAATGTATGGTTTTCTTGGTAGATCAATCAGAGCATGTGTCTGTCTTTCATTTATGCATTATTCCCTCCATTATTCCCGGAGGAGGCAGCTCTAACATTCCTACATTGTGGCCGTGATGTTTGCGCTGGTGTGATTGGTCAATACCTGGCTGATGGTAAAAGGTCCATGCTTTTCACGTCTTTCTCAGATGATGGTAAAAGGTCCATGCTTTTCACGTCTTTCTCAGATGATGGTAAAAGTGAGTAAAAGACGTCTTCCTCAGACTTTGGAGAAAGTGAGTAATAGACGTCTTCCTCAGATGATGGAGAAAGTGAGTAATAGACGTCTTCCTCAGATGATGGAGAAAGTGAGTAATAGACGTCTTCCTCAGATGATGGAGAAAGTGAGAAATAGACGTCTTCCTGTGAATCATCTGACGGTGGTTTCTCCGCATATTCCACAGCCGTGAAATAAACTTCCTCATCTGGAGCAGGAGAAGCCGCTTTGTCAGGATCCACATCTGAGGCCAGATCTTCACCTTAGAAAGAAAAAAATAGTGTGATGAGAGCTGTGTTACACAATAGATGGGGAATAGAAAGGATAGAGATCTCTGCTCTCCCCCCACTACACTGCCTTGTTATACTGATAGTTTTTCCTTTCTGCCATGATCTTGGCAGGACCTTCTGGTGACATTCAGAGCCCCCCCCCCACCCACAGCTATCATAACCCCATACCCTTTTCAGGCTGATTAAAAGCTCCAGTTTCCGCATTTACCTGGAAGATCTTCCTCGTCAGGCTTGGCATTGGGTTTCTCGATCTCTTGGAGGCAGGAGTAAAGGTCTTCGAGTTTCCTCTCGATCTTTTCCACAATCTCCTCCAAGGATAACAAGCACTTCTGGTCTTTCAGTGCTTTTCGAAGTTTTTCAGCTCCTTCTTTAATTTTCAGCTCCTTTTCGATCTCACGTTTGATGTTCTCTCTCTTTTCATCCAAATTCTGATGTTCTTTTGGTGAAAGGAGAGGCTCGGAGCTGTCGGAGCCTTTAGGAGCTTCAGAAGTCCTTGGTCTTTCTGGAAATTTGAAAAAAGAGCGAACCCGTATGAGTGTTGCTCATGAACAGACATCGGTGTGAGCACCTGCTATTGTGTATATTGGTGCTATATACATATATACCACAATTAGAAACATAGACAATGTCGGCAGATAAGAACCTTTCGGCCCATCTAGTCGCCCAATTACATGGATACTTTACCTGGATTTATCTTTTGTTTAGGATAGCCTTATGCCTATCCCATGCCTGCTTAAATTCAATCACTGTTATGACCTCTACCACTTGTACTGGAAGGCTGTTCCATGTATCCACCTCCCTCTCAGTAAAATAATGCTTCCTGATGTTACTTTTAAACCTTTGCCCCTCTAATCTAAGACTATGTCCTCTTGTTTTGCTACTTTGTTTCCTTTTAAATATACTCCCGTCCTCTACCTTGTGGATTCCCTTTACGTATTTAAATGTTTCTATCATATCTCCTCCGTCTCGTCTTTTTTCCAAGCTATACATGTTTAGATCATTAACCCTTTCCTGGTAACTTTTCTCCTTCAAGCCGTGCACCATTTTAGTAGCCCTTCTCTGAACTCTCTCTAAGGTGTCTATATCCTTTTGGAGATACGGTCTCCAGTACTGCACACAGTACTCCAAGTGAGGTCTCACCAGTGCTCTGTACAGTGGCATGAGCACTTCCCTTTTCCTACTGCTATTGTGTATTTTGGTGATATATACTTTTTGTCCTCCACCACAACCCTTGTAGATACTGACTTGCCCTACGGGTCCCAAGCATTCACTGCAACTGGTCATCATGCCTAGCTCCTAGCTGATGAGGGTCCAATAAACCCGAAACAGCGCTGTCCTAGGAGTGTCTTTGATCAGTTGCATAAACCGTATCTCTGCTAGAAAGCCACAGTGTGGCATAGCATTTATTTTAGGGTTCTGTGTAATAACAGACCCAGGATGCATAAAAGTGGGACAGATGTCATTTGCATATCCTACCCAGAATTCCTTGCTGCCATTATTTTGGTTGATTAAAAATATTTGTATTTGAGGCCAGCGGCTCGTCAGGAGTGCCATTCTTTAAAATACCAGCCAGCACACCCCTATAGCACATCCTCTATTCATTAGCTACATTTTGATTTTATAAATATAATAAAAGTGACGCTTTATGCGGTTTCTCCAATTTTGCTCTTTCCTTTGAAAGTTGCCAATTAAGGGGTTAATCCTGAATGTATATTGGAGTAACTATACATTATACAACTCGATTTGGGATTTATAGTAAAAAAGTAACATTATTATTTTTTTTAACCCAATTGTCCCAGTAGGGATTGTTTTCTTAAAGTGAGAAATGTTTCTCTTCTTACCTGAACTTTGTTTTGCTCCTTGTACGACAACATCAGGAGTTTGGCTCCTGGTATCCTAAAAGAGATAGAAAGAAAATGGTCAGAAAAGCACAGACGCTTTGCCATAAAAAATCCCCTATAAACACAAACCCTGCGCATCTCTGATTCTCTCCTGTCTGGCAGCTTTTTTCAAATGATTCCAGGCAGGTTATTTACTCACATCTCTCACTCAGCCACAAATCGGGGTATAGGAAACACCGCTTTGATAGTTTCCCGTCTTCAGCTTAACCTCCCCTATCTAAAACCCATAAAAGCACCCAGAGCGCCCCATGACCTTTACACTGCGTGCAGCATGATGTCACCACACTTTGACATCACAATGCACCCTTTCCCGGCTAGCTGGTCTGGAAAGATGGACTGAGGAAAATCGTAAATACACAATGTAATGTGACGACTGAAAAATAATAATACATTCATTTATAATGAGTAACATCACCATACAGGCTCCTCCCACTGACACAAATGTGTCTTATTACCGGGGGAGGTGTGAGTGTGATGGAATATATGTACCAAGGTAGGATATATGTGTGTGAATGTACAGTATGTGTGTGTGTGTGAATATACAGTATGAGTGTGTGCGTGAATATATGTGTGTGTGCATGAATATACAGTGTGTGTGTGAATATACAGTGTGTGTGAATTTACAGTGTGTGTTTTTTATGCATATATAGTATACTAGCTTTTGCCCCCACTTGGGATTTTTGGAAAATGGTAAAACACGTGTTTTATTTATTTTTCGCACGAAGATTGTAAGTGCCATATTTCACACCTGTAACATCTTTGGTTTTTGAAATATAGTAGGTATACTGATAAAAGTACTCACAACCCTTTCTTCCATCCCCCCCCCTTTTACTGGATTTTCGGAAAATGGGAATATGTTTGGTTTTTTTCGCACGAAAATTGTAAATACTGAATTTCACACCTGTAACATCATTGGTTTTTGAAATATGGTATAGTGATAAAAGTATTCAACCCGGGGGGCGGAGCTAGCCGTGGCAACGAGCGGTCGCGTTTTTGTTCAGCTCTGATGCAGCTCCGGCTACAACTAAGATTTACCCGCTCGTTTGCTCACACAAAGATCCCAACAGAACCCGGAGGTCCTGGTGAGACCCAAGGGACGTAACAGCCCTTCATTGAAGCGCTCCGTGGGAGATATTTGGGTCCCGGAGGTGATTTGGGCCTGGAGACGGCAGCCATTTTGGAGACCCTCGTGCGTGCCAGCGGAGTTTCCCAGAATACCGATCTATACGGCTGGAAGGGGTAAAACATGCCTAAAAGACACATCCTGAAGGGAGGTCCTCGCCAACAGGACATTCGGGATGTTATGGTAGGGGGGCCTATTTTTTCATCTCTCCCCCCGGGCTATGACTCGGACGGAGAGAAAGACTGCGCCTGGCCCCAGGGTGGAGATACTGGGATGTCCTGGATCACCCCTCCGCCCCAGATGAAGGGACAACAGCCTCTGACCGCAGCAGCAAAAAAGAGGGCACAAAAGAAGCGTAAGACCGCACTAGCAGTGTCCTCGGTATCTTCGCTGGCTACTAGGGATTCCTCTGGGGAAGACTCGGTTAGCGATCGGCAACTTTCCGCTGATGACAACGCGATGTCGGAACGACGGCTCGGGTCAATGCAAAAGCAGCAAGGGTCAGGGACCCGAGTTAGAGCCGACGACCCTGGAGACCTACGGCAGGTAGCTCAGACACATGAGGAAGATGACCATCTACCCTCAACAAAAGGGGATCTACGCAAACTCTTAGATGACATACGGGACATGTGGAAACCGGAGGTGGCAGCGATTCGTGCAGAAGTGAAGGAGGTCCGCGCCCAGGTGGTTGAAGTTCAAGCTAAAACTGCAGAGGTGGCAACGGAACAGACCCTTATGTCTGGCCAGGTGGCCGCGCTCCACTCACAAGTCGAGATCCTATCCCGTTCTGTTGAAACGCTTGAAGCTCGACATCGACGTCGTAATATCAGGGTCAGGGGCATACCGACTTCGATATCAACGGAGGAATTACGGCCATATGTGACTCACTTGGCTATCCAGGTTGCTGGACTGCCCTCTGATACCCTTGATGTCGTCGGTTCGGTGTACAGGGTCCGGAGACCAGCGGTGTCTGCAAAGGGAGCATCTGGGGATGTTGTGGTGGCATTCCGGGAGGTTGCCCTGAAGGTTAAGATCATGACTGCCCCTGGCGCACGAGATTCGGTGCAGTTCGAGGGTTCTACTCTCGCTCTTTATCACGACCTACCATTCTTGACCTTACTGGCCATCCAAGGGGGATATCTACTATATGCAGCCATTCGTGCCCTTACCCCCAGATCTGGGTGCGTTTTGGACTGTGACACCCTAGGGACCCGAGCTATCAAAGGTACCCCTGGATCGCCACTGCCCCCCTGGATTCCCCCCGAAACAAGGACCTGTGCTCTGTATGACCGCAGTTACAGTTAATTATAAGGCACGACCAAGTACCGTAGCGCTGTACAATGGGAAAGACAGGATAACCAATATAAATGCAAGTTAAACACATAGAACAGTACCAGAGAAGCCCCTGCTCAAGAGCTTGCACTCTGGAGGACCTGATGGGGAACTGCTGAATTGCGGTGCCGTAAAGTCTGGGGGGTGGGAAGGTTAACTGTTGTTATCTGATTCTGAACCAAATAAAAGCAGGCCATGTGAAATGGCCAGTGTGTATCCTTTAATGAACATACAGCTTGCCTGATGTCTCAGCTACGCTACAGCTATAATCACTCTCAGAAGGCACTGAGCGACATTCTGGCTGAGCCTGGGGTCTTTCTGGACTGGTACCATACTCACCGCTACACCAGCTTCTGTCCTGGTCCTCTCTTCTTGACGTCTTCTGGCAACCGCGCCCGTTGCAGCTCTCTTTGTGTGATGCTGTGCGTCATGTGTGTTAGATTTTAATTTTCTGTAAATATAAATATCCTGTTTTGAAAAGCCTGTTGTGATAGAAAGGGAGAGGGTCACAGCCCATTTTAAGTGTTAATTCTGTATGTAGACAGTCTTTTCTTACATAGGATGTTGCTTGTGGAATTTAGCCACATTTCCTGTAGGGTCTAATTTACAGGAAGTGCAGGAAAGGGTGCACGGACATTGTAAGCTAGAAAAAAAAACATCTCTAAATCATATGTAGTAATCTTTGTTAAACCGTGTTGGTTAAACTGTGATGTAGAAATGTATCTGCTCTGATTGGCTGTTATATCACATTCCTATGTGGGGTGGATAGGAACCTCTTGTCTACAACAAACGTTTTCATTGGTTATAAGTTCTTTGAAATTTAATAAATACGCCTGACTAACAAAGGAAGGTCAGATTTCTCTTAAGACTAACACAGACTTGTGTTTTATTTTTCTGAGATTTCCGCTGATCAGCGCAGCATAGCGCAGCGTCTTACATTATTTTGATATATGAGGAAGAAATGACAGACTATTTGGGATTCCATCTATGGTAATTATAATAGGAAAATTGTTTTTGTTTGTTTATGGTTATAATTTAACAGTTGGCGTCAGAAATTAGATCTAATAATTCAATTGTCTGATATGATTTATTTCATGTTAAACGGTTGCTTATATAGACAAATTAACTTTGCTTCCTGGTGAGACTCTGGCTGCGAGAGTCACTGTGTTGTTGTTGTTGCAGGACGATTTTTATGGACGTTCTCTTTGGTTTTCTTTGTTTACAATCACCCGGAGGGATGATCTAAGAATCTAGGATCATGCCTTAAATTGTTTGAGTTGCTGTTATGTTTGTTTGTTTATCTTAACTCACCCAATAGAGAGCTGTTAATGAGCGGTGACTCACTCGTTATGTTGATGTACCCTATGAAGCTCTAGTGCTGAGTCTGTTGGCGTTTTTATGTGTCACTCACCCGGGAAACAACAGATGTTTCTAGCGTTTGAGTGTGTCTTTATCTGTCTGTGTCTGTATTGTAGTTCCGTTGTGTTTTGGCGTTTTGTCTAGTCCATACCTGCTTGTAATTGTGAGTATTTTATTTTATTTTAATTGATTAGATCTTATTTCTTCTCATATAATAAGATGGTTTTATCTCCCATTGAGAGACATTATTTTTCTTCTTTTTTTTTTGCGCGCTGCTGCCATTTTTTTGCGTTACTGTTGCTCGAGCGCTGTCTGGTTTCTGTATTATTTTTGCTAACTACTTATATATATATTTTTTTTAATTTCATTGCTGATATTTTCTACATAATTTAAATGCAATGTTCATTTTTTTCCAGATATTATGTTTTGTATTTTATTACACTGTACAGATGTCTGTGTTTCTGTATGTATAGGCACTGATTTCCTTTGGAATATGTCGCTTTGCCAGCATAAAAAAAAGTTGAATGCTGTGTGTCCATTTCTCCCCCTAAGCAGCTGTAAAAGAAACAGCCCTCCCTTAATTCAGGCTTGCGATTTTTTTTTCTCTCTTCTCTCTCTCTCTCTGTTCAATTATCAAATCAATTTATTAAAATCAAAGAACAAACTCACATTCTGTAGGGCACATACAAAATGTACATATACACCTTGGTCTCAAAGAGCCAGACCTCCCGATATTGATCCTCCAATTGGTCCCCAAAACGTCTACCGGTTCTACTGGCCTCCTAGATGGATCTGGGATAACAGTCTGCTTGTCCTTCTAACCCAATACAGTCGCTCAACGCATTTCGTGATAGTCTCACTTCATCAGGAGTAATTCGGTGGACGGTTTGGGGACCAATTGGAGGATCAATATCGGGAGGTCTGGGTCTTTGAGACCAAGGTGTATATGCACATTTTGTATGTGCCCTACAGAATGTGAGTTTGTTCTTTGATTTTAATAAATTGATTTAAGTTTTTAAAATACTACACCATATACTGCCCCTCATTATTTCAGGTCTGTGGTAGAAAAGAAGGTGATGGGGAATGCAATTTGAAGAGGATCGATTGAAATTTTAATCTTCTGTGGCCGACAATGTTAAAGAATATGACACAATAGATGCGCCATCCAATACGTTTATTGGCATTTTTTTCTACGTGAAGAGACTGGTGGTGATCTCTGTGGATTGGCAGCAGTGAAGGAGGGATCTTACTAACATTTTTTGATTTTTAGAGTAGTATTTGGCCCAGGTTCCAAGTGTGGTTCGCTGGAAGATTGAATCTAGATAGATAAGTGTATTTTATGTTCATAAAGGGCCTCCTTGAGGAAGCCCTTTAGAGGTATAATAGGAATAATTACCAGATTTTTTTTCTTTCCTCTGAGCACCTCGAATGATCTAAAGGTAATGTGCGAGGACACTGTGGCCCCAGGTATAATTAGTTTAATTGTCTGAGTTTTGGTTTATCCCTTTAGATGATCACAGGTGATATGTGATCAAAGGAAAGAATTGTTAGATTTTAATTTTCTGTAAATATCAGACATGTGCACAGCACAAAATTTAGTTTTGAGCTAATGGATTAGTCCTAAAATGCAATTTATTTAGTTGCTAAAGAAATTCGTTTTCAGTTCTTTAGTATGAAAACTAATTTCATTCATCCGAAAACCAGTGGATTGTCGGATATAATCTCTGCACGTGAATACAACACGTTATATATATTGGACTCCTCAGCCAAGCCTCCAATATATCTATATACCGTATTTTTTGCTCCATAAGACGCACTTTTCTCCCCCCAAAAAGTGGGGGGAAAAGTGGGTGCGTCTTATGGAGCGAATGCCCCATGATATGCCTCAGCTCACCTGCCGCCGCCGCGTTTGGCTCCCTCTGAGTGTGCGTCCAGCGGCAAGGAGCTTGGACACTCGCCTGGGGGAGCCACGTGACCACGATCTCGCGAGATCGCGGTCACGTGGCTCCCTTCAGGCGAGTGCCCAAGTTTCCTGCCGCCAGACGCACGCTCAGAGGGAGCCGAACGTGGCAGCGGCAGGTGAGCTGAGGCATATCCATGAGCTGCTGGGGCATATTCATGAGCGAGCTGGGGCATATCCATGAGCTGCTGGGGCATATCCATGAGCGAGCTGGGGCATATCCATGAATGAGCTGGGGCATATCCATGAGCTGCTGGGGCATATCCATGAGCGAGCTGGGGCATATCCATGAGCGAGCTGGGGCAAATGCATGAGCGAGCTGGGGCAAATGCATGAGCGAGCTGGGGCAAATGCATGAGCGAGCTGGGGCAAATCCATGTGTGAGCTGGGGCATATCCATGTGCTGGGGCATATCCATGTGTTGGGGCAATATCCATGAGCTGGGGCATTATCCATGTGCTGGGGCATATCCATAAGTTGGGGGGCAAATCCATGTGCTGAGGCAAATCCATGTGCTGGGGCAAATCCATGTGCTGGGGCATATCCATAAATTGGGGGGCAAATCCATGTGCTGGGGCATATCCATGAGCTGGGGGGCATATCCATAAACTGGGGGCATATCCATAAACTGGGGGGCATATCCATGAGCTGGGGGGCAGTATCCATGAGCTGGGGGACAGTATCCATGATCTGGAGGCAGTATCCATGAGCTGGGGCAGTATATCCATTAGAGGAGCTGGGGCAATATCCATTATTACACTATTTGATTTCAGAATATTTATTTTCCTGTTTTCCTCCTCTAAAAACTAGGTGCGTCTTATGGTCAGGTGCGTCTTATGGAGCGAAAAATACGGTAACTTACTGGACCTATCTCGGCAGTTGCCTCCAATATATCAGGGATTATTATTTCATAAGAAATCCACACGAGACACAAATATCAATCGTTTATATTTCTTAGAAATTCTCCTAAATTCTTTTAATTGTCTGTGTTTTGCTTTGAAGAATACAATAATCAATAATCGGATAAAAATATATATATATTTATTACGTATACAAAAAAGTTTCAAATCTCATATCATAAACAAAAATTTATAAACCACAATCCACCAGCATATAAAAACTAGCTTCACAATATATGTATCTCCGGTTAGTAACTGCATATATGATTAATATCATTTACCTTATCAGTTAGTAACTAATACACAAGTGGTTAATAAACGTTTCGGCTTAATACAACATGCATTTCCCAGCAAACAACGTTTAACCAGCCAGCTCTTATAGATATATATATATATCTATGCTACATGGATCAACAAAAGATGAGCTAATTTAAAAGGATAAGTAATAAAACTTATTTAGTGAATCCTCCCCTAATCTCGAGAATTAAACTTCTAATCTTTTGCTTTTTATTTTGTAGTTATATAATTCTTTGCTTATTAATTATAATCACAGTAATTTCCAAATTCAATATATATTGGTATCAATCTTACAACATTTCTTTTAGGAATAAATCCTTATATCCACTTCTTCATATTTCTATCTGCAGAATAGAAATACTTAGAATTTTTGGAGTTACCCAGTATCTGAGAAATCTCAGTCTACGTTGCAAGAATATCTACAAATATATATAATTACATTAATTCCTTAATTTCATACATTACCTGTCCAATTTGGATTTTGATAAGTCTGCCTTGGAATTCCTGTTGTAATATTTTTGGAATGTGTGAAAATTACCGATATCAGTTTAATCAATGCATGTGAGTTAGAGATTTGGTGAGAGTCAGAGATTTGGTGAGAATCTTGATTGCCTCATGTCCTGGGATCTGCCTGCATCTCGGAATCTCATAGTGTCATGTGTACTGGACGTCTGAATGCATTGCGGTGTGAGTCTGAATGCTGGAATCTCGGACTGATTTGCAACCAACATTGCCCCTTATTATAGTCAATTTGACGTCACTAGCAATATTATTGGTACATCAAATCTAATATTTACTATCCTCTAGAGGGCAGTATTGCACTTCTTAATTAATTCCACCATTTCTTTTTAATATTCTTATCTCGGGTCAAAGTTCAATCTGACTTAACAAAGACTCTCTCTCTCCATATATACAGTTGTGTTCAAAATTATTCAACCCCCACTGAAATTGAGTGTTTTGGCCAGTTTGACATTGATTTTGATCATTCAGTCATCTTGCTTACAATTAAATCAAAGAGGCATGTGTAGGTCAGACAAATATAACATAACATTTATAATGAAATAACCACAAATGTCTTTTCTGTGCTCACATCATTATCAGTTTTATTCAACCCCCAAGTGACATTCAATCTTAGTACTTAGTACAACATCCTTTTACAGTTATAACAGCTTTTAAACGTGAAGCATAGCTTGACACAAGTGTCTTGCAGCGATCTACGGGTATCTTCGCCCATTCGTCATGGGCAAAAGCCTCCAGTTCAGTCACATTCTTAGGCTTGCGCACTGCAACTGCTTTCTTTAAGTCCCACCAGAGGTTCTCAATCGGATTTAAGTCAGGTGACTGCGATGGCCACTCCAAAATGTTCCAGCCTTTAATCTGCAACCATGCTCTAGTGGACTTGGAGGTATGCTTGGGATCATTGTCCTGTTGAAAGGTCCAACGTCTCCCAAGCCTCAGGTTTGTGACGGACTGCATCACATTGTCATCCAATATCTCCTGGTACTGAAGAGAATTCATGGTACCTTGCACACGCTGAAGCTTCCCTGTACCTGCAGAAGCAAAACAGCCCCAAAGCATGATTGACCCCCCGCCATGCTTCACAGTAGGCAAGGTGTTCTTTTCTTCATAGGCCTTGTTCTTCCTCCTCCAAACATAGCGTTGATCCATGGGCCCAAACAGTTCTAATTTTGTTTCATCAGTCCACAGAACACTATCCCAAAACTTCTGTGGTTTGTCCACATGACTTTTGGCATACTGCAGTCGACTCTTCTTATTCTTTGGAGACAGCAAGGGGGTGCGCCTAGGAGTTCTGGCATGGAGGCCTTCATTACGCAGTGTGCGCCGTATTGTCTGAGCTGAAACTTCAGTACCCACATCTGACAAATCTTTTCTCAGTTCCTCAGCAGTCACACGGGGACTTTTCTCCACTCTACGCTTCAGGTAGCGCACAGCAGTCGAAGTCAGCATCTTCTTTCTGCCACGGCCAGGTAGCGTTTCAACAGTGCCCTTTGCCTTGAATTTGCGAATGATGCTTCCTATGGTCTCTCTTGGTATGTTTAACATCTTTGCAATCTTCTTATAGCCATTGCCCTTCCTGTGAAGAGTAATCACCTCTTCTCTTGTCTTCCTGGACCATTCTCTTGACTTCACCATGTTTGTAACCACACCAGTAAATGTCTAGAAGGAGCTGAGTATCACAGTCATTTTAAAGCTGCCTAATTGGTGCTTATTATGCTTTATTGCTGCTCCGTGACATCCGCAGGTGTTTTCAATACCTGATTGAAAACACTTGAATGAACCTCTGTTCTTCAGAGTGGTAGTCTTTAAGGGGTTGAATAATTGTGTCACTGAAGAATTCACAAAAGAAACATTTACTACTGTATTACAAAACCAATTGATGTCATTTTAGTTGCATATGGTTCTTTAAAAAGTCCTTGTAGGATTTCATTCTGAATACAATTACAAATGTACACTAAATTCCCTAAAACCCTTTACAGCATTGGGGGTTGAATAATTTTGAACACAACTGTAGACACTGTGTCTCTACCTGCCATATCTAATTTATATCCCTACTCCCTTTTGGTTACTTATTGAATCTTTATCAGCTGGATTCTTTTCCAGTTAACTCAACAAAATCTTTTCTTTAGTAAATTTTATTATTTACCAATTATATACTTTCTACAATATTTATTGGAGTATATATTTCCTACTGTAAATATAATAAAATATACCTTGATTATAAACATATATTTTGTGAATATAAATCTATATTACAGAAATATTAACTCTTATTCCTATACCCAAAAGACAAAATATCTTTTGTTTTAAAAACGTAAGACAGACCAATAAATTTAATTATGACACGTCTTAGCACTTAACTCTAGCATTATCACACAAAAACATTCTAGGTTCTTTCATGTCTGGCACGTCTAAAAAATATATAAAAGACTTCACCCAGGAATGAACTCTGTAAAAAAAATCTCGTTCATTTCTAAACCTAGAGAAAATTGAAAGAAAAAAACTGTCTTTAAAAACAAAATGGCTACAGGCATCCATTTTAATTTTTCCTTTCTGTAATATACCCGACATAACCCCCCTTTGGTTTCATCTATTTATTGATCAAATAAAATTTAGGAAAACATACAATCTCTCCCCCCTTTACCAATTAGGCTAGGTTTCCACCTTTCGCAACACGTTTTTCTTCTTTCAACCATTTAATAATTGAAGATGCAGTGTTTTTAAACTTCAATGTACGTACTTTCTTTGTTAGTACAATCATCCAGACCGTTAGAAACATAATTACTATACAAATCACAATCTCTGTAATCTTTGGCCCGTTATAAGCAGATAGCAATTGATGATCAATCTGTGAATACATTGGAGCATAAATTGTTAGATTATCTTTTTTATTAGAAGTTCAATAGTATGGTCAGCCTAGTTCTTTAGCAAAGATTTCAAATCTGGATTCATAGGTATCTCTTGCCCTTGGAATACGACAACGATTTGTATCTCTTCATACCAGACTTCATTTATAAAAAGTAACTTCTCGATAACAACTCTTGATTCTTTAGAAACTTTCACGAGAATCACTGGTGTAGGTATGAACACTTTCTGTTTTGTACCAGATCCTTCTGGTAAGCATTTGCTTCTCTCTCTGTAATAAAACAGCGGTTGCAATAAAATATGCGGCAAATCTTTTCCTTCGGTGGTTCTTGTACATAGCAATCAACGGTATCCTGGCTTCTCCAGCATGTCTTTCAAGCTTGTATGAGCTTGATTCGCATGGGACTTTAGCATTCTCCTTGGTGGTCCGATTCATCTTTGCGAATTAGCGTCGCAGTTCGGATTAATCACTTTTCTCAATTTCTGTTGAAAGAAAGAGTATAAATAACCACTCATAGACTAGCGATTTCACTCAATGTCCCTATAGATACTCTGATCTCTGATTAAATTTAATTAACCGTGCGGATCTAGTCTATCTACTAGCTTGAGTTAAACATCTGAATGCTGGGAAGAAGAATCACATGTTAATTAAAACATCACTTCATATGATACCAGTTAAGTGTCTTCTGCTGTTCCATCTTCACATATCCTGAGGTGATCTAGGATGACAATCATGAAATTGAGCTTGGCAGTTTTATTTCTTCTAGAAATACATAACATAACTTTTTCCAATAACATTAGGACTGTCTCCGTCATTATCTGTTATCCACTCATCTTGAGGATTTGGGTATCTGATCACTTTAAGGTCAGCTATTTTATTTAGCATCTTCTTGCTAATATAGCTATATTCCTGGCGCAAATCTAGCTTAGCCATGTTTTCTCCAGCTAAACAATTTACACGTATAGGGAAAAATACCTCTTCATTTATCTTTTTCAGTTAAGAACTGAGAATGGTCACTATGCCCATTTGGTTCTGTTTCCCTTTCGTGGAGGTGAATAATCATCATTTTCCAGACATATATCTCGAATTCTCTCGGGGGGGACACATATGGTGTTATCCTCCTGCTCTCCTGGAGTCAGGGGCTTTGGCCTTAAGAAAGAGATATCAGGTGTCTGGCTATTTCTGAAGTGGACTTCAATAGAATCCGGCCTTTCCTCAATCACGTGGCAGTTACGCTGAGTGTGATGGGATTGGGATCTATCGTAGCTGATTGGAACATTTACTTGGGACCAAATAACCTCATTGATAAAATCAATGATTGGATTTAACCTTTTGAGAAGGTCCATTCAAATAATTAGACGATTTTGGGGCAGATCCACAACAAGCGTTGGATGCCGAATTAATTTATACCCCAATTTAAAATCCAATTTAGCCGTGCCTAGAACTTTCAGAGATGTGCCACTCACACTCACTAGATTAGCATTAGATTTATCTAATCTAGGCTTCCTGGAGGACAGTTCTTGGACCTGTTCAAATTAATGGGCTGATATTAACGTAACTTGGCTTCCACTGTCTAGCAAGGACGGAATATGTGGTAAATTATCTTGTAATTCTACATTCACATAATATCGGTCTTCAATGCTATGCAATTTACAGAGAAATTTAGAGTGAGATATGAAATTAGGTTTTGTACAGATTTTACCGACTGATTTTGCTCTCTCAAACGTGCTTTTGGCAGCTGTGCTTTCCATTTCGGATCCAGTCTTCTCAGCTTGCTCGCACTTAGTCTGGGGAGATAAAATACATTTTCCTTCTCTTTGCAGGGAAGGGTTTAAATCATCAACCATACAAACATTTTGTAACGGGGAGCCCCCTATAGGGTGAGGGGGAACCCCCAATCTGCAGAGATGAAGCCTTAAGGACAGGTATACAGCTTCCAGGGAACAAACCAAGATATTAACAGAACTTAGAAGGATCCCTAAGCCCTGACTGAGATCCTTGAAAGATGGTCTCGAAATTCTAACTAGGCTAGGTTTGCAAGATGAATAAAATATAAACCAGACAGACAATAAATGCAGGTATACAGATTCCAGGGAACAAAGAAAGATATAAACAGAAACTAGAAAGATCCCTAAGCCCTGACTGAGATCCTTGAAAGGTGGTCTCGAAATACTAGCTAGGCTAGGTTTGCAAGACAAACAAAACATAAACCAGACAGACAATAAATGCAGGATACAGGTTCCAGGGAACAAAGCAAGATATAAACAGAAACTAGAAAGATCCCTAAGCCCTGACTGAGATCCTTGAAAGGTGGTCTCGAAATACTAGCTAGGCTAGGTTTGCAAGACAAACAAAACATAAACCAGACAGACAATAAATGCAAGCATACAAATTCCAAAGCACGGTACAGTACAGGGGACAGACAGAAGAGAGATCCAGATACAAGAGCCAAAAGGTCATACACGGAATATCATTCTAGAGGGGTCAGGCAAGAGAGGGATCCTAAATACATGAGCCAGAGGTCGTACACAGCAAATATAAGTAAACCAGCAATACAGGGACTAGGTATGAAAGACTATCCTGGTCCAAGGATCAAGGGGAGTCCTGGTCGTACTTATAGGGCAGAACAGGTCATGTGACCGCAGGCCAATCAGCCCAACATATGGCCTGCAGGCTGAAAACAAAAATAAACAGGAATCCCTGCTACCACCAGCAGGGGGCAAGGCCAAGACGTGACACATTTGTATTAATCACTTCATCATCACTTTCTGGTAAATTGTCATGGATACTGGTTACTATATCAGAAACATCATCTAGTCACTGGTTGGGTGGGGCTGCAGGTGTTGCATTGCTTACAACCTGACCAGAGTTATTTCCAGTCATTAACTGAGTGATCTGATCCAGTTTTTCTGTCAGCACATGGAAATTTTCCTGCATTTGACCAATACGCTGGCGTACATTATATCTCCGCTTTCTATTTGTCCTTGGGGACGAAGCTTGCGCATTATCAGCCTCCTCAGATTCAGTTTTACCTCTGGTTGCTTCCTGTCTAGGTACATTTTCCCTTGATTTAACCCACTGACTTCTAGGTACCCATTGCTTCCTAGATTGAAATTTACTTCCTGAATTTTCTCTGGCAAACCCTCTTTCCTGATCTGGCTTGGATTTTTCCCTTTGAGGTATGGAGTCACGCAATATTTCCGCATAACTCTTTTTGTGGGACTCCAATTTAATATCACCCTTTTTAACGTGAGTTTCCGCTATTTCCACAGGTGAGTTTTTCACTCTTTTCCCCTGAGTTTCTTCACTATATTCAAATACAGTAAATAGGGTCATACTTTCTTTTAGTACCCAATCCAAACCATTTCTCGGGTCATAATCTCTTGCCAAAATAACCTTTATTTTATTTGGCAATGCGTCATAAAATAATTGGATAAATTCAGGGTTTTCAAAATCTGGGTTTCTCTCAGCCAAGTTGTACGCATTTTTAAGGACAGCAAGAAATTCACGGGGCTTTGATTAGGTCTGCATTTTAGAGTTAAAATTGCTCTTTTCGCAGCTAGACTGATACGGTGAGGCCCAAATTCAGATTTGACCTCGGAGACTATTTTACTCCAGTTACGTATACCAGATTCTTTCAAAGACTGAAAAAAATACCTATGTTTGCCTTCAAAGACCCATGGGATCAACTCAATTTTCTGAGCATCTGAATTAATTACTAATATTGACAAAGCTTCTTCAAACATATTTAAATGATTTATTATTTTTGGCGCTTCCTTAAGGTCAAAGATACCTACTGAGTTTTTTAAGAAATTAATGATTTTCGTTAAATCCTGAACTTTATGAGATTTCTTAATAGGCTGTGGCTGGCTAGAGTGATGTGATTTGAAATACTCCTGTGTAAGAGGCTTCGCTCTTTTTTCATCATGAGATTTAGTTTCACTTTCGCATTCGCTCTGCTCACTCTCGCTCTTCAGCGAACTGTCTTCAAGCCTAATCAGTGATGAGTTATGACTCAAAGCTTTCAAAGGAAACTTCTCTGAAGAAGGATTTTTATCCCTTCGAACATCAGCTTCAAAGGAAGGAGTTTTAACCCTTCGAACATCAGTTTCAACCTGACGTAGCTCATCAGCGAATTTCTCATGTTCGCGTTTCATTCTCGCCAATTTTGCATTCAGCTCCTTATTTAATTTGGATAATTGAGCAATCTCATCTTGCAATTGATCTTTTTCTCTTGCACACACTTTCAACTCCATTATCATTCGTTCTGACTCATCTTTTAATTTATTTACGGTATCAGGCAAGTCACAATTTTTATTTTCTAAACTGTCTCTGGTTTCTTTGTCATCATTCAATCTCTTGTTCATTTCTGCGATCAAGTACATGCATTCAGGCACAATTTTTAAAACAAAAATCTCTTAATTTAATTTTTCCTTTTTGTAATATACCCGACAGGATACAATTACTATTGTAGTGGCTCCTCAGAGGGCTGAGATCGCTGCTTGTTACAGTATCTCTCACTCTCAGCACAATGTGTCAGGCAAAGCTGTTACAGTAACTGACTGCTGCTCATCACAACGCTCAGAGTTTCAGTAAAACTAGTAAATAATATTTTTATATAGAAGAGGTTAGAACAATATTATTTCCTTGTTTTACTGAAACTCTGAGCGCTGTTACAGTCAGTTACTGTAACAGCTGAGCCTGATACATTGTACTGAGAGATCACATCACAGAAGGACCACCCACATTTAGCATTATCCAGTAATGCTCTCCATCTTCTAATGCACCTGCGTGAGATTATTATCCCCACATTGGCAGTGTGCTAGCGTGAGATATCCTGCCCTCAATCAGTCCCACCACCTGGCCAGGCGTCTCTGCCTTCAATCGCTTCCTCTTTCAGCTGATTCCTATCTAAATGGATGTCCTTCTTTAAATTCGTCCAGTTATAACAGCGTTATCCCAGGGGCCATTAATTGTGTTTAAAGGCCATTGTATATCTATATATACTTTGGCCCCTATTACGCTCTTAGCGTTAAATAGACATGTGCACAGCACAAAATTTTGTTTTGAACTAATGGATTAGTCCTAAAATGCAATTTATTTAGTTGCTAAAGAAATTCGTTTTCAGTTCTTTAGTATGAAAACTAATTTCATTCATCCGAAAACAAGTGGATACAATTACTATTGCAGTGGCTCCTCAGAGGGCTGAGAAAGCTGCTTGTTACAGTATCTCTCACTCTCAGCACAATGTGTCAGGCAAAGCTGTTACAGTAACTGACTGCTGCTCAGTGCAGCACCCAGAGTTTCAGTAAAACTAGTAAATAATATTTTTATATATGAGGTTAGAACAATATTATTTCCTTGCTTTACTGAAACTCTGAGCACTGTTACAGTCAGTTACTGTAGCAGCTGAACCTGATACATTGTACTGAGAGATAATATAACAAGCAGCCGATCTCAGCGCTCACAGCCACTGGATTTAAAGGGCTAAAAAAAAGACTCCTCTCTGTATAATGTATAGAACATCCTTCTGCATTAATTAATACCCCTCTCTGTATAATGTATACAACATCCACCTGCATTACTTAATACCCCTCTTTGTATAGATCATCCTCCTCAATTTATACCTTTCTCTGTATAATGTATATAACATCCTCCTGCATTACTACCCCTCTCTGTATAATGTATAGAACATCCTCTTGCATTAATTAATGCCCCTCTCTGTATAGAACATCCTACTGCATTGGCATGTGGAGGGTGCAGAATTTAGGAATGCAATGCTTATCCAGCACAGGAGAGGGAACTTTTACTTAAACTTTGTATCTCTGTGGGGGAGAGAGACAGGGATATAAAAGCAGGGGAGAGGGAAAATATTAATGTAAATCAGTCTGAAAGCTCAAAGAAGAGATGACTGGTGCAAATTTATTTCTATAATAAAATAAAGCACTTTAAATCTACGGAAAACATTCAAATAAATCAGACTGAAGGCTCATAATGACAGAGTAACTGTGAGAGCTGGATACTAAATGTATCAGATGTAAAAAAAAAAAACCTTTATAACAAGCAGCACTGGGAGAGGAGAGGGACTTTATATAAAACGTGTTACAGATGAGGAAAGGGGGATAGTGCTCCTGGATAATATAAACTGTATCAGACCTAAGCCCCTATTATGCAGAGCGGGAGGGGAGATAACACACGTTTTATAAAGTCCCTCTCTTCTCCCAGCACTGCTTGTTATAAAGGGGTTTTTACTATCCAGCCCTCCTCTGTCATTAGCTTTCAGTGTAATTTATTTGAATGTTTTCCTTCTCCAGCTGCTTTTATCATCTTGTCTGCCTCATAGACATGCAAGGGTTAAGTAAAGGTTTCCTTCTCCTGTGCTGGCTGTCTGTGCTGCGAGTGAGTATTCTGGAGCTCTATCACGGTCAGAGTTTCGGTTAGGGGTAGGGAAGGATTACGCATACAAACCTTTTCTGTAGCTTTGCGATGTTGCGCTCTTCATTGCTGGTCTCCTTCCCTCATCAATGTAATATCCCAAAAAGGACTGAAACTAAAATGTAGTGCATTTTATTTTAGTTTCTTTCGTTTTTTGTACTGAGCAGTTTCATATCTATTGAGTCATACGAAAACTAAATTATCCCAACATTTGGACTAAATCGTTTTAGTACTAAAACGAATGCACATGTCTAGTAAATATAAATATCCTGTATTGAAAAGCCTGTTCTGATAGAAAGGGAGGGGTCACAGCCCATTTTAAGTTATATTTCTGTATGTAGACAGTCTTTTCTTATATAGGATGTTACTTGTGGAATTTAAACACATTTCCTGTAGGGTCTAATTTACAGGAAATGCAGAAAAGGGTGTGCGGACATTGTAAGCTAGAAAAAAACATCTCTGAATCATATGTAGTAATCTTTGTTAAACCTTGTTGGTTAAACTCTGACGTAGAAATGTATCTGCTCTGATTGGCTGTTATATCACATTCCTATGTGGGGTGGATAGGAACCTCTTGTCTACAACAAACGTTTTTATTGGTTATAAGTTCTTTGAAATTTAATAAATACACCTGGCTAACAAAGGAAGGTCAGATTTCTCTTAAGACTAACACGGACTCGTGTTTGATTTTGCTGAGATCTCCACTGATCAGCGTAGCGCAGCGTCTTACTTTATTTTGATATATGAGGAAGAAACAACAGACTATTTGGGATTCCATATATGGTAATTATAATAGGAAAATTGTTTTTGTCTGTTTATGGTTATACTTTAACAGTGTGCGCCGTCACTTTGCTTTGGAAGCACATGCACGCTGCCTGGCCCGCCCAGCCTGTCCGCCGAGTGGTGCAGCCGCAGGACGGCTTGCAGTCGCACGGCACGCGCTGGCCTGGCTCCAGTCCAGAATAAATTTGTAGTGCCGCAGCGGCCGCCATCATCTGCAAAGCAGAAGGGCCCCCGGGCCCCTTACCACTACATGGGGCATAATGCCCTGATGGCGGACCTGTCTACAGTAATGTGCAGTGTTTATGAGGGTGTCACAGAGCTCTACAGTAATGTGTGCACTGTATGAGCGTATCACAGAGCTCCGCAGTAATAAAACTCACAGTAATGTGCAGTGTGTATGAGTGGATCAGAGCTCCACAGCAATAAAACGCACAGTAATGTGCGCTGTGTAGAAAAAAATGTGGGCTGCTCAGTCCAAAATTCCCGGGCCTATATTTTTTCCCAGTCCGGGCCTGTAAAGGGGTATTACTATTTTTGGGTGTGATTGCTCTGGGTTGGTGTTTATAGGGTTAATTCTCTCAGTGTTCACATTCAGTGTTTTTCCCGTTTCAGGAGATGATGATGAGTATGTGACTCCCTATGCAGTGGTGCAGTACATAAAGGAACATGGCTCCTCACCCTATACCTTACATGGATACCTGCACCCCCATTCTGCTGTCATGCGTCACACTAAATATGCGGTCTCAAAGGATCTCTATCCCTTTAACAAATACCCGCACTTCCTCTCTGGAGGGGGCTTCCTGTTCCCGGGCTCCGCAGTGAAGAGCTTGTATGCAGCATCCCAGGAGATCCCTGTGTTTCCATTGGACGACGTGTATTTTGGATTTCTAGCTCTTGCAGCAAATCTAACCTATCGTCACGATGCTCGGTTCTATGTGTATGGATTGGCCTTTGACGCGTGCCAGTACCGGCGAGCTCTGGTGGTGCATGGAATAGGCCCAAAACGTATGGTGGAGATATATGAGGACATACAGAGGACGCAATGCACATAATGTGACACAGGAACCTGAGCCGCCCCCTGGTTAGGTTAAAGTTCTGAGACTTATTTGATCATGGTGAACATGAACTATTTATCATAAAGAGCAACACTAACTGGGGGAAGAAATGATTTGTATTCTGTCACTATGTATGGAACCAACAGAGAGGACTTGGTTCCAGGGGGATGTCATTATGTGTTACAGCGCAGATCAGCAGGATATATAGATAGTGATGCATGCGGCCGTCACACAGACACTGTCAGATATGTGCTTCGTATTTCAGATCGATTTGTTATTTTGTTTTTATTAGTTATTTCGTAATGTGAAACAAATGAATTAATTACTTCGATTAGGGTAAAATAAAGAAAATTAACCTCCCTGGCGGTCCGATTCTGACATATTTTATATGTCAGAATCGGTCCTATTTATTTTGGCCCCCTAGCGGTATTAGTGTGGCTCGGGGTTAACTTTCAATATTGAAAGCGGTATCCCCGTGCCACACTCGGGCTGATACTTACATGTCCTGCGCTCTCTCGCTGTCCCCGCAGTCACACTGCAGCCGAACGCGATGTCACACTTCCTGGTTTCACTCCTCGCGAGAAGAGAACCAGGCAGTGAGACTTTGCGAGAGGCTGGAGGAGACTGCGGGGATCAGCGAGGGAGCGCAGGACATGTAAGTATCCAGGACATGTAAAGCGCTGCTGAAACTCTTGGCGCTATATAATTGATGACAATAATAATAACAATGTGCAGCTAAGTGATGCATATACTGGTGAGCACAAAAATGTGCAAATAACAATTACATTGCAAAAGCATATAAGTCACACATATAGTATGGTCACCTGACAGACGGTGGACTTAAAATTTCAAAATAAACGCTTTGACATTGGAGCATCTACTCAAGTAGAAGGAATTCAATAGTATAAAGTCTATTGATATAGAGTAGAAGTGCTTATATGCAACAATAAAATTTAACTAACACCATCATAGAGAATGAATATCTTGAGTTTGCAGGGAAAAGAAAGCTTTAAAAATCTGCTTATGTGTAACGAAAGTGACAGCGCGATCGTGTTGATTGGCTTCCGGATTGATAATATTAGGCGTGTCCAGCCTTGAAAGATGTGCAGTTCTTAATTAATAAAAGTAAAAGTTCATATAATAGGTTAGTGTTGAGCGCACCGTGCAGCAGCTTATAACCACGTGTGGTAGGGATGTGCGTTTCGGGTTTCGGAATTTCGGAATTTTCACGAAATTTCCCGATTCGTGTTCTCGGATCCGGCCGATTTTCCGAAAATTTTTAGATCCGAAAATGGCAGATCCGAAAAGTTTTCCGAGCCGAAACGAAATATTTTCGGGAATTTTCGAATGTATTTGAAATGTGTCAAATCGAATTTTTTTTTTTTTTTTTAAATTTAAAGTTTTTTATTTTGAAATAAGTCAGCATTACATCATACTGTAAAATAATGGATGACCTCGCAGGGCCAAACAAGAAGACATAACAAGCAACGGAAACCACACATGGCCAAAAAAGTGTCATCGTAAAAACAGCGAATCGAAAAAATCTAAGGATAGCAATATGTTAGCAGAAAACATCCCCTAGACGGGGGGTCTCATCAAGGTGGGAAATCAAACATATATAAATGCAGCCACTTAAGGCCGGCCAAGGTAACTACGGTCAGCTGGTCAAAAAACATGCGTCGCAAAGAAGGACAGGGCGGTAAAAATAAGTAAAAAGGCAGAAAGTACCATGTGCAGGCAAAAAAGCAAAAGCCCTATGCAATGCAGGCTGGGACTGATCAAAACAAATTACGAACCGTCCTGAAAGTCCAGGCACTAGGCCAAGCTAGAGACCAGGGACACGTAAGCATATAAGAGAAATGCAGGGGAGGGGGTGTAATTCAGTAAAGCTGAGACCTGGAGAGGTAGAGGGCATAGAAACCAGCCTTCAATCCGGTCGAGGGTCCGGAGGATCTGGTGAGAGGCCCGCAGCCGCAAGGTCAATCCAAGCCACCGCGGGATCCGTGATGGTATAGGGGACATTTGCGTGGGTCACCACCAAAGCTCCTGCCAGACCCCAGCGATATCGGACACCCTGTCGGCGAAGAACTGATGTCACTTCACGAAAACGCCTGCGAGCCATCAGGGTCTGGAATGGGAGATCATGATACAGGGCCAGAGTGGAGCCCTCAAAGCGTACGGGATCCCTCGCGCCCGGAGCAGACATAACCTTGACCTTGAAAGCCACTTCACGGAAGGCCGCTACGACGTCTCGAGGAGCCCCAGGTGGGTTCGTCGCAGGTCTCCTGACCCGAAACACCGACCCAAGCATGTCAGGTGTGTCAGGGGGAAGCCCCGTGACCTGAAGCACAAGACGAGTCACGTAGGACGGCAGAGCGTCGGAGGTAATAGAGTCCGGGACACCCCTGACCCTGATGTTTCGGCGTCTGTGTCTCGTTTCAAGCATCTCCACAGAGCGTGTCAGAAGTTCGACTTGGTATCGCAAACCAACAACCTGACCAGACAGGTGAGTTTGTTCCGTTGTCACAGCAGAAGTCGTCTCCTGTACCACCTTCACCTGAGCACGCATCGCCGCTATCTCCGTGCGGACCGCCGCCACCTCAGGCTGCCACACCTCACGTATCACCCGAAGCTCCTCCAAGATCCTGCGGAGATCCCCCTTCGTGGAGGGGAGATGGTCGTCCTCCTCCTGCACCTGTTGCTGTCGAAGTCCCGTCCCCACTGCAGACCGATGATCCGAGGTCACACTATTACTGGCGGAGGTAAGGGGAATCTCAGTCGGGTCCCCATCAAAAATACCCTCTGTGTCCGGCGTTGCCCCGGACGATGTCCGCATTGCTGATTTTCTCTTCTTTTGTGCCCGTTTCCTAGCAGCCGCCGAGAGGGGTCGGGAGTCAGACGCCGGTGACTGCGGGGCAAGCCAGGGCATCCCAGTAATACCCCCCTGAGGTTCATAGTCGCTGTCAGCCTCCGAGGAGCCATAGCCCGGGGGGAGGGAGGAAGAAGCAGTCAGTCCCGTAAAAGCGGACCCACCTCGCAAAACATCCCGAATGTCCCTCTGTCGGGGGGCCCGTCGCTGGGAACGACCGGTAGGCATGGTTCTGGAGATGCTGGGCTGGCACGAGGTCGCAGGGCGGTGAGGGAATCTCAATACGCCTCGAGTAGGCTTCCAAGATGGCCGCTGTGACTAGGCCCAAATCGCGCTGCCGGCAGCAATCTGTCCCCGGGCACGAAACTCAGGGCTAAATCAGGTACCTCAACTCTCCAGGATCCCTCTAGCCAACCGGGAAGCTCACAGGGCAGTGCTTTGAAACGAGGAGAACAGACGTTCTGAAAAAATGAAAATTTCCGAAAATACGAAAAGTCGATACAAAAAACGAGCGAAGTGACACGAAAATACGAAAAATGGTCGAAAGTCCGAGAAAAAAATGTACACGAAAAACGAGTCGAGCTGAACCGAATCGAAACAGAAATCGGTCGAAACGAGCCGAATCGAAAAGTTTAAAAATCTGAAAAATCGAATCGAACCGAAAAAAAAATCGGTGCACAAGCCTGACGTGTGGTGAAAAAAATCCTCAAAGTTCACCAAAAACAAGAATGTGGAGAGTGTGGACCAGCGCGAGTACAGATGGTGTTAGGTCATCAGAGGTAAGTTCTCCTTTACCGCAGCCCTCGAAAAGAGCAAGAAAATACAGCAATTTGCAGACTGTTTAGACATGTGCTAAACACTAGAGTATATAGAGTAATACTCAACCTCAGCCAGGTTAGCGGTTAATACTCACATTTTTTGGTACCTATTTAATCCAAAAGGCATCAAACATAAGTCAGCCGATGAAATAAAGGGCCACCGGACCCCCTCCCCGATTTAGGGGATCCACAGGGGCGATTTAGTGGTGGTAGATTGTTCCTCCAAATTAAACCAGGTGGCCGTGAATAAAGTAAAATAATGTACTCAGGATATACGATAAAAGAAATAAAACTAGCATGTAGTACACCTCAAACACGTTTCGCTTACAGGAGCTTCAGTTGCATTGAAACCTACGGGTTAAGGCTGGGGTCAGGCGAGTGCAGTGTTCACGTCCGTGTTGCCGCACATTTTAACGTCCGTGTTAGCATACAATTATGATCAATAGAGACCCACACACGAAGTACGTCTGCACAGAAGTGGGGTCGCACAACGGACGCGGCAAACGGACGCAGGTTAGGAAAGAACATAAATCCGCAAGAACGGACGCACAGAGTGCGCTGCGTCCGCAACGTCCGCATAGCTTTGTGTGTGAGTGATGGAATGTAGTCAGACGGACTGCATTTTTGACGTCCAGTATTTTGGCGGACAAAATGTTTTTCATATTAATTTAATTTTCCCATCTACATCAGTCAATAAAACCATCAGTCACAAAAACGTACCGTGTGGTCACTACCTTGTCGTCAGTCAGAAAGTACGTCCGTTGTGCACGGACGCACAGTCTGCACAGAATGCGTTTGTCTGACCCTAGCCTAAAAAGCCTTGTTTCTTTAAAGAAAAGTTAGGAAACCTAAAAATTCACCCAAAAAATGCCTATAAAATCCTAAAATAATAAATACGTAAAGAAACTTTCATTCTATTGATAGTAATCTACTTCCCATTCTTAAATAAGCAATAAAAAAAGAAATAAGTCATAAAAAAGCGGAAAACCAACTGATGCCAATCACCCGAAATGATCAAAATTGCCAAAATGAACCGAATCGCCGAAATGATCCAAATTGCCAAAATGATCCGAATCACCGAAATGATCCAAATTGCCAAAATGATCCGAATCGCCGAATTGAAATGATCCGAAACGATGAAATGATCCGAAACGATGAAAAAGACGCGGCAAACAAAAAAGAAAAAAAAGAGTCATGCACATCCCTAGTTTTTTTTGCAGACAGCGTTTCAATTTTGACTCTTTCAATAGTTATGTATTTTTTTTTCTGTTATTTTTCACCCCATTCGTCGGCTTATCAGCTGTTTCCAGGGGTTGATTGGCGCTCTGTTCTACGGATCGTCTGCTATTTCCAGGTGCAATCGGCAGTTTTATGGCGGGTTTTCCCTGCACTGGCGGTGAAGGCTGGATTAACCGCAGGGTCGGGGAATTTGGTTCTCTGAAATGTGGGGAATGGGAGAGAACTGACGTTTCAGTGCTTTCTAGTTCGGCACACTTTGGCAATCCAGTTCGTCAACCCCGCCGTGAATTCAGTATTCACCGCAGGGTCCCTGAAGTGCGGTGAACATGGAGCCTCCGAACGCTGATTATCAGCACACCGAACGCCGCCGCTGATCGCCAACCAGCCCGCCGAAGGGTGCCGAACAGACAGCTGAATACCACTGAACTTCAGTGAAAAAAAAAAGAAAAACGCAACTCTGCTAATTTTTAAAAGGTGTTTAAAACAATAAAAATGCTTGAAAATGTGCGGAAATAAAAAAAAATGTCCTTTAAAGAAAATCACCTTTTAAAAAAATGGGAATCAAAATATTTTGCCTAAAAAAAAAAAATACAGAAACGTTCTTAAAAAAAAATGAATTAAAAGGCTTTTTGCTGACAGTGAAAAGAATAAACGTTTGAATAAAAAATGAATAAAAACGATAATATTTTTTTTTACATTGAAACCTATGAAATCAGGATTCGCCTGTTTAAACTGGTCGAACTGAAACAACAAAAATCAGGGCATTTCACTGACATTTTGGTGCAGTTCGGAGTCTCTGAATAGATTAACCATTACTTCTCTATGAGATAATTTCAGTTCGCCTTCCGAGAGAGCAGATTTTCAGATAAGGGTTGTAAATACTCCAGACACATGGCCATTGAAGCATCTGGCCGGCCCTACTGGGATATTAATAATAATATCTTAATAACTCCTCCACGGTCCCAGTTACTGTGATTATTATTCATCAGGACAAATGATTTTATTCGAGTCCAAACATGACCCGGTTATCATATTTCTTTGTCCACTGCGCCAACTCCAACTCCTTTCAAAGAAGACGGAAAAAAAAACACAAATTCTGCATTAAAATCGGGCACAGGGGGGGCGTGGCCGGCCGCGTGGGGAAGCAGACGTGATCTTTAGGTGCTCCGCTGGAACCCGCTGATTTAGGGGATTTCTACCTGGATTTTCCCCATAATTTACACACTTGTGATACCCCGCCGAGCTGGCCATCGAGTGGCAACCTCCGGAGCTCGTCTTGGCTCCCCCTCCGGAGTCTGGAGCAGTTTGCAGAGCTTTGAGGCCTCCAAGCGCCCTGCGGTCGGCCATCTTGAGGCCTATACCCCGGCACAACGACGACTGGAGCCCAGCTTGGCCCCCTCTACTTAGATTTACGGCGGCTGCAATCGGGGGAGATGGAGGGCCCCCATTCTCCAAGGGTTGCGGCTGTTCCCACGGCAGCAGAGGGAGGGGGAGCAGACCAGGGGCAGCTGGTTCTCCCGCCTCCCATCAGAACACTGGGGGCTACGCTGGCTTACTTTGAGGCGTTCCTGGAACAGATGCCCGGAGACGACGAGAGCCCACTCACGCAGGGCATGTGGCGCCGAATGATGGCCGGGCTGTGGGGAGACTCGAGGTCGGAGGCCCTTGCTGGAGGAGCGGAGGTGGATGCATCGCAGACTGCCCACGTGGAGGTCCATCCAGAGGTGGTCGCTGGCGAGCCGCGGGGTTCCTGCGTATGTAGCAGTGTTGGTGGAAGTCAGGAGGCTGTGCTGTCGGCGGTCCCTCTGCCCGCGGAGGTGGCTGCTGCTCCGGGTGTGGAGAGAGCGCTGACCCCTGCAGAGCTGTTGCCGCCGTGTGATCCCGGGGGGTTTGTTACCCATGGCTCGCTGGGTTGCACGGAGCTGGATGGTGCGGATGCGGAACCTGCAGGCATCGACCGAGAATCAGGGATGGTGGAATTTCCCCATGTGCTGTTCGAGAGGAAACCGTGGTCTGCACTTGCTGTCTTGTCCCTTACGCCGCCGCTGGCTGAGGCCCCTGAGTCAGGTGAAACCGAAAAGCTTAAATTGCCATTCGGGACACTGCTTGCTATGGTCCCGCTTCCGTTTCTGGATGCGGGCTGAAGTACCTCACCCCGCGTACTGGATTAACACTCTCATTGATCTCGGCTTTGATTCCCCCGATGACTCTATTCCCCACCCCCCCTTTTTTTCCCTCCCCTCCCCCATTTTTGTTGTCTATTCCCCACTTTTGCTTGCTTTGGCTTCTCCGGGTTAGCTTAGGGGCCCAGCCATGGCCTGGTGTCTGGCTTGCCTCGGAGTACCGGACCAGGTGCCATTTTTTTTCCCCTGGCCTCCTGGCGGCCTTATAAGCCGTCAGGGAACCTGCCAGGGTAGGCACAGATCTGGCCTTTGCCAAATTCCCCCTCTCTATTTCTTTCTCCCTGCCCGCGAGCAGAGTTTTCCTTTTTTTTTTTTTTCTTTTTGAGACCCCCCTCCCCATTTGGAGAAGCTACTTGACAACATGCTACTACCCATGCTGGCTATATTTTTATACCTCCTCCGGTATGCCGGGTTTTGTTATTCTGCTGAGACCCCTTATATGGGGATGTCATGTCAATGTTTTTTGAGGACTTTGTTCTTGAGCCATTATTTGAGGACCTTTTTTTTTTTTTTTTTTTTCGTTTTGAGATATATGCTGATTTAATGCAGAGTTTTTATTCTATAGCTGACATTTGTATTTGCTGTTTTATGCTTTTTATTTCTATCTTGCTATGTGATTCAATGGATGACATACTGTGGTCCTGTGAGACCTCTAACGTCTTGAAGTCGCTATTTGAGATTTTTGGCCCTGCGAGGCCATGTATGTTGGTCTGCGTGTGACCTTTTGTATTCAATAAAAAACTTTAAATTTTAAAAAAAAAAAAAAAAATCGGGCACAGCGCAAGAACCATGCCTGTGCATGACACACACACAACACATTCACACTCAGTGTAAGGAACACACAACAGGGCAGCCTATTTCATGTCATGTACATTCGTTTCTATGATTATATGACAGCATCTGGGGAGAAGCTGCTCCTTCTGTGATCATCCCAGAGCACGAGATCTCTGGCCAACACACACCTGCATATCCAGGCCCTTCTTCAATGTCCGTCCTGCTGAGATCTTGGCATAGATCATTCTATTGCTCCACAACGTGTGAGTAAAATGTTCTAAAACCTAGTTTGCTTCTCCTTATATTAGTCTTTGCGAGCTCGTATTGCTCCGTTACATGTGAGGACACGTTACCTGGAGAGTTAATAAAGAGTATTGTTGTATAAATACATAATTTTTAGCATTCGTTTTGTTTTATCTTTTTTGAACAGTGCCATGAAAAGGCAACTTTTTTGCATGAACTTTATTGTCTGCGTCCTGACAAGCGTTTTATTAATTACATCGATATTATGGACTCATGGAAACTTAGTCACATGGAACAAGGAATGGGACGCGGATTCACTTCAGAAAACACAAATCAATCGTCTTCCTTCAGGAAAGGAATCTGTGAATCTGACGGACGGAGTCTATAGCTACTACCTGAACATTACACAATTCCTCTCGGAGTTCCCCGTCCTGCAGGATTATCAGTGCTCACTCACACTCACTCCACACGGACACTTTGAGGAGACCCTCGCCCAGCCTCTTTTAATCCTGGCCATTAAATCCCACCTGGCGTCCGATGCCAGGAGAAACACGCTGAGACAGACATGGGCCAGAGAGGGTGAGGTCAGCGGGTACTGGGTCAAACCCATCTTCTTTACGGCACAAACGCCCAAACCCGGACACACGAAATTCTGAAAAAAGAGAACCGGGAGTTTGGAGACATCCTGCAGTGGGACTTCATCAAGAGCCACCACAACCTGTCCCTGAAAGAGCGCTGCTTCCTGGAGTGGCTTCACCATCACCTCCCACGCGTGGCTTTTATATTCAAAGGTCAGTGTCTCCAAAAATCTATCAAAAACTTTATATGGGCAAGAGCATCGTATCCCACCAGAGGGGGCGTCACTGAGCCTATAGGAATCCCTGTGTGAGATGCTCTTTTATGCCACCAGAGGGGGCGTCACTGAGCCTATAGGAATCCCTGTGTGTGTGACGCTCTCTTACCCCACCAGAGGGGGCGTCACTGAGCCTATAGGAATCCCTGTGTGCGACGCTCTCTTATCCCACCAGAGGGGGCGTCACTGAGCCTATAGGAATCCCTGTGTGCGACGCTCTCTTATCCCACCAGAGGGGGCGTCACTGAGCCTATAGGAATCCCTGTGTGTGTGACGCTCTCTTACCCCACCAGAGGGGGCGTCACTGAGCCTATAGGAATCCCTGTGTGTGTGACGCTCTCTTATCCCACCAGAGGGGGCGTCACTGAGCCTATAGGAATCCCTGTGTGTGTGACGCTCTCTTATCCCACCAGAGGGGGCGTCACTGAGCCTATAGGAATCCCTGTGTGTGTGTGACGCTCTCTTACCCCACCAGAGGGGGCGTCACTGAGCCTATAGGAATCCCTGTGTGTGAGACGCTCTCTTATCCCACCAGAGGGGGTGTCACTGAGCCTATAGGAATCCCTGTGTGTGTGAGACGCTCTCTTACCCCACCAGAGGGGGCGTCACTGAGCCTATAGGAATCCCTGTGTGTGTGAGACGCTCTCTTACCCCACCAGAGGGGGCGTCACTCAGCCTATAGGAATCCCTGTGTGTGTGAGACGCTCTCTTACCCCACCAGAGGGGGTGTCACTGAGCCTATAGGAATCCCTGTGTGTGTGACGCTCTCTTACCCCACCAGAGGGGGCGTCACTGAGCCTATAGGAATCCCTGTGTGTGACGCTCTCTTACCCCACCAGAGGGGGTGTCACTGAGCCTATAGGAATCCCTGTGTGTGTGACGCTCTCTTACCCCACCAGAGGGGGCATCACTGAGCCTATAGGAATCCCTGTGTGTGTGACGCTCTCTTATCCCACCAGAGGGGGCATCACTGAGCCTATAGGAATCCCTGTGTGTGAGACGCTCTCTTACCCCACCAGAGGGGGCGTCACTGAGCCTATAGGAATCCCTGTGTGTGTGTGACGCTCTCTTACCCCACCAGAGGGGGCGTCACTGAGCCTATAGGAATCCCTGTGTGTGATACGCTCTCTTACCCCACCAGAGGGTGGCGTCACTGAGTCTATAGGAATCCCTGTGTGTGTGACGCTCTCTTACCCCACCAGAGGGGGCATCACTGAGCCTATAGGAATCCCTGTGTGTGTGACGCTCTCTTATCCCACCAGAGGGGGCATCACTGAGCCTATAGGAATCCCTATGTGTGAGACGCTCTCTTACCCCACCAGAGGGGGCGTCACTGAGCCTATAGGAATCCCTGTGTGTGTGTGACGCTCTCTTACCCCACCAGAGGGGGCGTCACTGAGCCTATAGGAATCCCTGTGTGTGAGACGCTCTCTTACCCCACCAGAGGGGGCGTCACTGAGCCTATAGGAATCCCTGTGTGTGAGACGCTCTCTTACCCCACCAGAGGGGGCGTCACTGAGTCTATAGGAATCCCTGTGTGTGTGATGCTCTCTTATCCCACCAGAGGGGGCGTCACTGAGCCTATAGGAATCCCTGTGTGTGAGACGCTCTCTTACCCCACCAGAGGGGGCGTCACTGAGCCTATAGGAATCCCTGTGTGTGACGCTCTCTTACCCCACCAGAGGGGGCGTCACTGAGTCTATAGGAATCCCTGTGTGTGTGACGCTCTCTTATCCCACCAGAGGGGGCGTCACTGAGCCTATAGGAATCCCTGTGTGTGTGAGACGCTCTCTTACCCCACCAGAGGGGGCGTCACTGAACCTATAGGAATCCCTGTGTGTGTGACGCTCTCTTACCCCACCAGAGGGGGCGTCACTGAGCCTATAGGAATCCCTGTGTGTGTGTGACGCTCTCTTATCCCACCAGAGGGGGCGTCACTGAGCCTATAGGAATCCCTGTGTGTGTGTGACGCTCTCTTATCCCACCAGAGGGGGCGTCACTGAGCCTATAGGAATCCCTGTGTGTGTGACGCTCTCTTACCCCACCAGAGGGGGCGTCACTGAGTCTATAGGAATCCCTGTGTGTGTGATGCTCTCTTATCCCACCAGAGGGGGCGTCACTGAGCCTATAGGAATCCCTGTGTGTGAGACGCTCTCTTACCCCACCAGAGGGGGCGTCACTGAACCTATAGGAATCCCTGTGTGTGACGCTTTCTTACCCCACCAGAGGGGGCGTCACTGAGCCTATAGGAATCCCTGTGTGTGTGAGACGCTCTCTTACCCCACCAGAGGGGGCGTCACTGAACCTATAGGAATCCCTGTGTGTGTGACGCTCTCTTACCCCACCAGAGGGGGCGTCACTGAGCCTATAGGAATCCCTGTGTGTGTGTGACGCTCTCTTATCCCACCAGAGGGGGCGTCACTGAGCCTATAGGAATCCCTGTGTGTGTGTGACGCTCTCTTATCCCACCAGAGGGGGCGTCACTGAGCCTATAGGAATCCCTGTGTGTGTGACGCTCTCTTATCCCACCAGAGGGGGCGCCACTGAGGCTATGGGAAACCTGTGTGTGTGACGCTCTCTCATGCTATTACATGTACAGGGGTATTTTCGGGTGTGATTGCTCTAGGTTGGTGTTTATAGGGTTAATTTTCTCAGTGCTCACAATCAGTGTTTTTCCTGTTTCAGGAGATGATGATGAGTATGTGACTCCCTATGCAGTGGTGCAGTACATAAAGGAACATGGCTCCTCCCCCTATACATTACATGGATCCCTGCGCCCCCATTCCGCTGTCATGCGTCACACTAAATATGCAGTCTTAAAGGATCCTATCTTTTCAACAAATACCCGCACTTCCTCTCTGGAGGGGGCTTCCTGTTCCCGGGCTCCGCAATGAAGAGCTTGTATGCAGCATCCCAGGAGATCCCTGTGTTTCCATTGGATGACGTGTATTTTGGATTTCTAGCTCTTGCAGCAAATCTAACCTATCGTCACGATGCTCGGTTCTATGTGTATGGATTGGCCTTTGACATGTGCCAGTACCAGCGAGCTCTGGTGTTGTATGGTGGAGCTATAGGAGGACATACAGAGGACGCAATGCACATAATGTGACACAGGGACCTGAGCCGCCCCCTTGTTAAGTTAAAGCTCTGAGACTTATTTGATCATGGTGACCATGAACTATTTATCATAAAGAGCAACACTAACTGCGTGAAAAAAATATTTGTATTCTGTCATTATGTATGAAACCAAGAGAAAGGCTTGGTTCCAGGGGGATGTCATTATGTGTTACACCGCAGATCAGCAGGATATATAGATAGTGATGTGTGCGGCCGTCACACACACACTGATTGTCAGAGCTGCAGTGTATCTGAGTGCATCCTCTCTTCACAGTCGTGATTGGCTAATATTTTGGCTGAACATGTTGATCTTTCTGGTGCAGCCTGATATCTCGGAAGTCAGCCCTGCCTCGGAGACCGCCCCCTGCCAACTGACATCATCACTCGTGGGCGCAATGATATCAGAAAGGGAGTCCCCCCCCACCAAGCAGGTAGGGAAATCCCTTTGATGGACGTACAGGGGTGCTTTGTGAATAATATGACTTCTTACTTTAGAAAACTTTCTGTGTATATTTCTTTGTTCCTCTTTGTAACAATTTACTCTTTGTATATCGCTCGCGAGCAGGAAGCAGTAGAAACTCATACAAAGGAGTACCGAGTAAAAAACTGCTTCAGCTATCTTATATTTATCAGGGTCTTATATGGCACACATACAATGGTGTAACACAATAACCAATCATTGAAAGGGTCACGTAGCTAAAAAACTGCGACATACATTTCCCACGTCAAAGGTAATTAGCAGCATATATTTATTTATTTATTTATTTATAAAGGATTTTACCAGGAAGGATACATTGAGATTTCTCTCGTTTTCAAGTACCGTATTTTTCGCATCTATAAGACGCGCTTTTCTCCCCCCAAAAAGTGGGGGGAAAAGTGGGTGCGTCTTATGGAGCGAATGCCCCATGATATGACTCAGGTCACCTGTCGCCGCCGCGTTAGGCTCCCTCTGAGCGTGCGTCCGGCGGCAGGAAGCTTGGCACTCGCCTGGGGGAGCCACATGACCGCGATCTCGCGAGATCGCAGTCATGTGGCTCCCCCAGGCGAGTGCCCAAGCTTCCTGCCGCCGGACGCACGCTCAGAGGGAGCCTAACGCGGCGGCGACAGGTGAGCGGAGGCATATCCATGACCTGCTGGGGCACATCCATGAGCGAGCTGGGGCACATCCATGAGCGAGCTGGGGCATATCCATGAGCGAGCTGGGGCAAATCCATGTGCTGGGGCAATATCCATGAGCTGGGGCATTATCCATGAGCTGGGGGACAGTATCCATGAGCTGGGGCATATATCCATGTGCTGGGGCATATCCATAAGCTGGGGGGCATATCCATGAGCTGGGGGACAGTATCCATGTGCTGGGCATATCCATGAGCTGGGGGACAGTATCCATGTGCTGGGGCATATCCATGAGCTGGGGGGCATATCCATGAGCTGGGGGACAGTATCCATGTGCTGGGGCATATCCATGAGCTGGGGGACAGTATCCATGTGCTGGGGCATATCCATGAGCTGGGGGACAGTATCCATGAGCTGGGGGACAGTATCCATGAGCTGGGGGCAGTATCCATGTGCTGGGGCATATCCATGTGCTGGGGCATATCCATGTGCTGGGGCAATATCCATGAGCTGGGGCATTATCCATGAGCTGGGGGACAGTATCCATGAGCTGGGGCATATCCATGTGCTGGGGCATATCCATAAACTGGGGGGCATATCCATGAGCTGGGGTACAGTATCCATGTGCTGGGGCATATCCATGAGCTGGGGGACAGTATCCATGTGCTGGGGCATATCCATGAGCTGGGGGACAGTATCCATGAGCTGGAGGACAGTATCCATGAGCTGGGGGCAGTATCCATGAGCTGGGGGACAGTATCCATGAGCTGGGAGACAGTATCCATGAGCTGGGGGACAGTATCCATGAGCTGGGGCAGTATCCATGAGCTGGGGGACAGTATCCATGAGCTGGGGGACAGTATCCATGAGCTGGGGGACAGTATCCATGAGCTGGGGCAGTATCCATGAGCTGGGGGACAGTATCCATGAGCTGGGGGACAGTATCCATGAGCTGGGGCAGTATCCATGAGCTGGGGGACAGTATCCATGAGCTGGGGGACAGTATCCATGAGCTGGGGGGACAGTATCCATGAGCTGGGGCAGTATCCATGAGCTGGGGGACAGTATCCATGAGCTGGGGGCAGTATCCATGAGCTGGGGCAGTATCTATGAGCTGGGGGACAGTATCCATGAGCTGGGACAGTATCCATGAGCTGGGGGACAGTATCCATGAGCTAGGGGACAGTATCCATGAGCTGGGGCAGTATCCATGAGCTGGGGGACAGTATCCATGAGCTGGGGGACAGTATCCATGAGCTGGGGGCAGTATCCATGAGCTGGGGCAATATCCATTATTACACTATTTGATTTCAGAATATTTATTTTCCTGTTTTCCTCCTCTAAAAACTAGGTGCGTCTTATGGTCAGGTGCGTCTTATGGAGCGAAAAATACGGTATGTCCTGGGTTCAAGAACATTGAAGTGTTACAGTTACAGAAATACAAAGTAATACAATGCAAGATATTAAAAAAAACCAACACAAATATACAGATTAACAGAAAATAAATATATAGGAAATAGTCACTATGAGGACATAGTCTTAGATTAGAGGGGCAAAGGTTTAAAAGTAACATTAGGAAGCATTATTTTACTGAGAGGGTGGTGGATACAAGGAACAGCCTTCCAGTAGAAGTGGTAGAGGCCAAAACAGTAATTGAATTTAAGCAGGCATGGGATAGGCATAAGGCTATCCTAAACAAAAGATAAATCCAGGTAAAGTATCCATGTAATTGGGCGACTAGATGGGCCGAAAGGTTCTTATCTGCCGACATTTTTCTATGTTTCTATGTTTCTATGTTACATGTTTACAGGTGCATTCTGTATATAGTCTGTGTTACATGTTTACAGGTGTCTTCTGTATATAGTCACTGTGTTACATGTTTACAGGTGCATTCTGTATATAGTCACTGTGTTACATGTTTACAGGTGCATTCTGTATATAGTCACTGTGTTACATGTTTACAGGTGTCTTCTGTATATAGTCACTGTGTTACATGTTTACAGGTGCATTCTGTATATAGTCACTGTGTTACATGTTTACAGGTGCATTCTGTATATAGTCACTGTGTTACATGTTTACAGGTGCATTCTGTATATAGTCACTGTGTTACATGTTTACAGGTGCATTCTGTATATAGTCACTGTGTTACATGTTTACAGGTGCATTCTGTATATAGTCACTGTGTTACATGTTTACAGGTGCATTCTGTATATAGTCACAGTGTTACATGTTTACAGGCGCATTCTGTATATAGTCATTATGTTACATGTATACAGGTGCATTCCGTATTGAGGTATGTTAATAGGGAGCTCTTAAGTGACTTTAGACTGGGGGAAGATTTGATGGTGTCTGGGAGGTTATTCCATAATTGTGGTGCTCTGTAGGAAAATGAGGATCGAGCCGCTGTCTTTTTGTATTGTGGTATTGCAAGTAAGGTGCTGGTCCTGGATCGGAGGTTATAGGATGAGGGAGCTGCTGGGGGAAGCAGGTAGGGTGGCAGCTTTCCAGAAATGCTCTTAGACACCAGGCTGGAAAGGTGAAGGGTGCATTTATATTAGGGATGTGCGTTTCGGGTTTCGGAATTTCGGAATTTTCACGAAATTTCCCAATTCGTGTTTTCGGATGCGGCCGATTTTCCGAAAATTTTTAGATCCGAAAACGGCAGATCCGAAAAGTTTTCCGAGCCGAAACGAAATATTTTCGGAATTTTCGAATGGACTTGAAATGTGTCAAATCGAAATTTATTGCTTTGAAACGAGGAGAAAAGACGTTCCGAAAAAACGAAAATTTCCGAAATCACGAAAAGTCGATACAAAAAACGAGACAAGTGACACGAAAATACGAAAAATGGTTGATATTCCGAAAAAAAAATGTACACGAAAAACGAGTCGAGCCGAACCCAATCGAAACAGAAATCGGTCGAAACGAGCCGAATCGAAAAGTTTGAAAATCCAAAAAATCAAATCGAATCGAACCGAAAAAAAAATCGGTGCACAAGCCTAGTTTAGATTCCAGCGATGGCCAGTTTAGCTCTTTTAACCTGTCACAATGGTGGGTCATGTAGTTACATTGTAATGCACTGCTTCAGCTATCTTATATTTATCAGGGTCTTATATGGCACACATACAATGGTGTAACATTGTATAAATGAAAAGAGATCTGTTACCATATATGGCTATCATGTAACTTAAAAACTTCTGCCCAGTAACAAGTTTCATAGTATAGTCAGAGAGGGGGCTCCTTCAACAGAATGGAAACGGCTTTGTTTATGCTAAACATTCCACATTCCAATGATTTCAAGAGGAAATCAATTTCAATGCATCTTGAAATGCTCACATGTAGAAAAGAGGGAGTGTCACCTAAATATGCATTTATGTTATGTATAACATACGAAGTGCACCTGTAAACATGTAACATAATGACTTTATTTCCTCCATATTTATTTTTCTGTTAATCTGTATATTTGGTTTTGTGTTAATATCTTGCATTTTACTATTTTGTATTTCTGTAACCAATCAATGTTCTCGAACCCAGGACATACTTGAAAACGAGATAAATCTCAATGTATCCTTCCTGGTAAAATCCTTTATAAATAAATAAATAAATAAATATAGGATATAGGAATTAAATGATTATTTAACCGTCCTCTCTTTGATCACACACACAATTTATGATCACTAAGTGAGGACTAAGGCCCTGGGCCAAATGCTTAATCAAACCACTGAATAACCAATAAATCCCATCTCCCAAATGATTTCCATCAAACAAGAAAAATAATAGAATTAGAAATGGGACGGGCGCCGTCAAGAGGTAATGGGTTAAGGCAGGGCTCAAAATTTCAAGTCCCAAGCTACTAGCCAGGCCTTAAGAGTAACTCGCCACTAGTTGCCCCACCTAACCCCTTATCCTGCCCTGCCTCTGCATTCCCACTCGCCCTAATGTAATTTCCACTCGCCAAATGCGAGCAGGCGAGTGGAAATTTTGAGGCCTGGGTTAAGGTGATAACAATATTCATATACTGTTGGGTAACAATGTACAGTATGAGTGACAATAGTTCACAGGAAAGAAAAAATACACGTATTTCCCAAACTTCAAAAAATTTGGGGTGCATCTTCAGATTATTGACATCTCACATATTCTCTGTTAGACAAAATATGAGCTTCAATAAAGTTTATATTGAAAAAATGGAATTTTCTCCTTCTTTTCTTTGATGAAAAGGTACAGGGTGTCATTCTTAAAGTAGCTTAGAGTGAGATACGTAGGTACTAATTCTTGCTCACATCGCCTCTAGCTGACATAGCCAAAGTCTTTGTTCACTGGGCACCTGTGGAAGCCACGGCCTGCTTTCACACTCTTTGTTTTCTATGTAGCTGTCCCGGGTTCCTCCTCTCTCAGGGATACAGCTACATATGGTTAAAATGAATATTACCACTTTTACTGAGTGACACACTACACAGGCGTACTTACACTTTGGTGTCCCAGTGTTGGTTAATTGTGAACACTTTCCCATAGAAGAATTTCCAAACAGTGATGGAGGTATTAAAAAATTTATTGATCCTTTACAAAATAAAATCCAGCATAAATAATCACAGTTTAAAAGTCCAAAACGCATTTCACCTATTTGGCTTCATCAGTTGGTATGTATATATGTTCCTTTCCTTTACTTTTGTGTTGTTACCACCAATCCAACGCTCCCCCTGCATCACAGAAGGACCGCCCACATCTAGCATTATCCCATAATGCTCTCCATCTTCTAATGCACCTGCGTGAGATTATTATCCCCACATTGGCAGTGTGCTAGCGTTAGATATCCTGCCCTCAATCAGTCCCACCACCTGGCCAGGCGTCTCTGCCTTCAATCGCTTCCTCTTTCAGCTGATTCCTATCTAAATGGATGTCCTTCTTTAAATTCGTCCAGTTATAGCAGCGTTATCCCAGGGGCCATTAATTGTGTTTAAAGGCCATTGTATATCTATATATACTTTGGCCCCTATTACGCTCTTAGCGTTAAATAGACATGTGCACAGCACAAAATTTCGTTTTGAACTAATGGATTAGTCCTAAAATGCAATTTATTTAGTTGCTAAAGAAATTCGTTTTCAGTTCTTTAGTATGAAAACTAATTTCATTCATCCGAAAACCAGTGGATACAATTACTATTGTAGTGGCTCCTCAGAGGGCTGAGATCGCTGCTTGTTACAGTATCTCTCACTCTCAGCACAATGTGCCAGGCAAAGCTGTTACAGTAACTGACTGCTGCTCATCACAGCGCTCAGAGTTTCAGTAAAACTAGTAAATAATATTTTTATATATAAGAGGTTAGAACAATATTATTTCCTTGTTTTACTGAAACTCTGAGCGCTGTTACAGTCAGTTACGGTAACAGCTGAGCCTGATACATTGTACTGAGAGATAATATAACAAGCAGCTCATCTCGACGATCACAGCCACTGGATTTAAAGGGCTAAAAAAAAAAGGTTCCTCTCTGTATAATGTATAGAACAACCTCCTGAATTAATTAATGTCCCTCTCTGTATAGAACATCCTCCTCAATTTATACCTTTCTCTGTATAATGTATATAACATCGTCCTGCATTAATACCCCTCTCTGTATATTGTATAGAACATCCTCCTGAATTAATTAATGTCCCTCTCTGTATAGAACATCCTACTGCATTGGCATGTGGAGGGTGCAGAACTTCGGAATGCAATGCTTATCCAGCACAGGAGAGGGAACTTTCACTTAAACTTTGTATCTCTGTGGGAGAGACACAGGAATATAAAAGCATGGGAGAGGGAAAATATTAACGTAAATTGGTCTGAAAGCTCAGAAAAGAGATGACTGGTGCAAATTTATTTTTATAATAAAATAAAGCACTTTAAATCCAGGGAAAACTTTCAAATAAATCAGACTGAAGGCTCATAATGACAGAGTAACTGTGAGAGCTGGATACTAAATGTATCAGACGTAAAAAAAACCTTTATAACAAGCAGCACTGGGAGAGGAGAGGGACTTTATATAAAACGTGTATTATAGATGAGGAAAGGGGGATAGTGCTCCTGGATAATATAAAATGTATCAGACCTAAGCCCCTATTATGCAGAGCGGGAGGGGAGATAACACACGTTTTATAAAGTCCCTCTCTTCTCCCAGCGCTGCTTGTTATAAAGCGGTTTTTACTATCCAGCCCTCCTCTGTCATTAGCTTTCAGTGTTATTTATTTGAATGTTTTCCTTCTCCAGCTGCTTTTATCATCTTGTCTGCCTCATAGACATGCAAGGGTTAAGTAAAGGTTTCCTCTCCTGTGCTGGCTGGCTGTGAGTGAGTATTCTGGAGCTCTATTACTGGCAGATTTTCAGTTAGGGGTCGGGAAGGATTACGCATACAAACCTTTTCTGTAGTTTTGCGATGTTGTGCTCTTCATTGCTGGTCTCCTTCACTCTTCAATGTAATATCACCTAAAGTTATGCACTTTGGAGTGAAGAACACACAAGCAATTTATACCCTAAATGGTACGGATTTAGGGAAATCCAAGCAGGAGAAGGATTTGGGAATAATCCTAGACTTCAAACTAAGTAACAATGTGCAATGTCAAACAGCAGCCGCCAAGGCCGGCAAAGTATTGGCATTAAAAGGGGAGTTCACTCACGGGATGAAAACATAATTTTGCCTCTGTATAAATCAATGGTCAGGCCGCACCTTGAATATGCCGTGCAATTTTGGGCACCTGTCTTAAAAAAAGATATTATAGCGCTAGAAAAAGTGCAGAGACGGGCAACTAAATTAATAAGGGGATGGAAGGGTTAAGTTATGAGGCAAGACTAACAAGCTTAAACCTGTTTAGTTTAGAGAAAAGGCGCCTTAGAGGGTATCTGATAACCTTATATAAATATATACGGGGCCATTATCAACCATTGTCTGATAACCTATTCATTAACAGGACTATACACAGGACACGAGGAAACCTATTCATTAACAGGACTATACACAGGACACGAGGAAACCTATTCATTAACAGGACTATACACAGGACACGAGGAAACCTATTCATTAACAGGACTATACACAGGACACGGGGAAACCTATTCATTAACAGGACTATACACAGGACACGGGGAAACCTATTCATTAACAGGACTATACACAGGACATGAGGAAACCTATTCATTAACAGGACTATACACAGGACACGGGGAAACCTATTCATTACAGGACTATAACACAGGACACGAGAAACCTATTCATTAACAGGACTATACACAGGACACGGGGAAACCTATTCATTAACAGGACTATACACAGGACACGAGGAAACCTATTCATTAACAGGACTATACACAGGACACGGGGAAACCTATTCATTAACGGGACTATACACAGGACACGAGGAAACCTATTCATTAACAGGACTATACACAGGACACGAGGAAACCTATTCATTAACAGGACTATACACAGGACACGGGGAAACCTATTCATTAACAGGACTATACACAGGACACGAGGAAACCTATTCATTAACAGGACTATACACAGGACACGAGGAAACCTATTCATTAACAGGACTATACACAGGACACGGGGAACCTATTCATTAACAGGACTATACACAGGACACGAGGAAACCTATTCATTAACAGGACTATACACAGGACACGAGGAAACCTATTCATTAACAGGACTATACACAGGACACGAGGAAACCTATTCATTAACAGGACTATACACAGGACACGAGGAAACCTATTCATTAACAGGACTATACACAGGACACCGGGAAACCTATTCATTAACAGGACTATACACAGGACACGAGGAAACCTATTCATTAACAGGACTATACACAGGACACGGGGAAACCTATTCATTAACAGGACTATACACAGGACACGGGGAAACCTATTCATTAACAGGACTATACACAGGACACAAGGAAACCTATTCATTAACAGGACTATACACAGGACACGAGGAAACCTATTCATTAACAGGACTATACACAGGACACGGGGAAACCTATTCATTAACAGGACACGGGGAAACCTATTCATTAACAGGACTATACACAGGACACAAGGAAACCTATTCATTAACAGGACTATACACAGGACACGAGGAAACCTATTCATTAACAGGACTATACACAGGACACGGAGAAACCTATTCATTAACAGGACTTTACACAGGACACGAGGAAACCTATTCATTAACAGGACTATACACAGGACACAGGGAAACCTATTCATTAACAGGACTATACACAGGACACGAGGAAACCTATTCATTAACAGGACTATACACAGGACACGAGGAAACCTATTCATTAACAGGACTATACACAGGACACGGAGAAACCTATTCATTAACAGGACTATACACAGGACACGGGGTCATCCATTTAGACTGGAAGAAAGAAAATTTAGCTTAAAGCATAGGAAGGGTTATTTTACGGTGAGAACAATAAGCTGTGGAATTCTCTGCCTGTTGAGGTGGTTGGGTCAGAGACTGTACAGACTTTTAAGCAGCAACTGGATGACTTCCTGCAGACACAGAACATTAAGGGTTATAATATTTAATATGTGGGTAAAAGCTTCTTGATCCAAGGAGAATCTGACGCCATCTGGGGGCAAGAAGGAATGTTTCCCAGAATGTTGCATATTGGCGAACGCTTCAGACTGGGTTTTTTGCCTTCTTTTGGATCAACAGCAGTAGGTTGTGTGGGAGAGGCTGAACCCGATGGACGCATGTCTTTTTTCAGCCTATATAACTATGTAACTAAAATGTAGTGCATTTTATTTTAGTTTCTTTCGTTTTCTGTACTGAGTAGTTTCGTTTCTCTTGAGTTATACGAAAACTAAATTATCCCAAAATTCGGACTAAATCGTTTTAGTACTAAAACGAATGCACATGTCTAGCGTTAAAACGCGGGTGCAGGGGAGGAAAAACTGTGCCCGCAGTTTCCCCCCTTGCGCCCGCGTTTTAACGCCAGATTACAATGCAGGCGCAAAAAATGCTGCCTGCATTGTTATCGAGCGTTAAAAATCTGGATACTCACGGCAGTGCTGAGCGCAGCCACGCGCAGCCGCGAGCATCCACTCGCTGGAGTCCATAGGACTCCAGTGAGGTCCTCTCTGCCGGTCACGTGACCGGCCGGATCTCGTATCGCTAGATCCGGCCAGTCGGCGTAGTGATACGCAGGGAGAGACAGGGGGGACTTTTTCCCCTGTCTTTCCCTGCTCCCGCCGGCATAACATAACATAACATAGCATAATCCAGTACACAAAAGCTTTCAATTCAGCCCCTCACAGGTTAAACTCACAAAATAGCCTACTATGTGCGTTCTGTTTCGTACCGATTCTGTTTTCTCATGAAATGGGCCGATTCGGTGCTTCGGATTCGTCTAATGTTCCGAACCGGACCCGCTACGAAATACACACCATCCAAAATATTTCCCGATACGAAACGAAAAAATGTTGTTATTTCGTATGGCCAAGTGAGCTGTGGCTCCTGGATTGTTTAATTTATTTAGACAATCGCACACGCCCAATAGCCCCCTGGCTGTACAACAGGAAAGCCAGGTTGCCCAGTAATTACATTTACATATCAAAAGGACAGGGGCGTAGACCAGAATGACCGACCGGCCTCCTGGAGATGACTCATCCCTGAGCCATCTCCATGATCCCCGTCAGCCATGTTTGTCCCCATCCCCCGTCACTTGTCACTCCTCAATATGGACCCCATTCAGATACTGCTCAGAGTGATCAGTATCTGAGTGAAGATCAATCTACGTGTTCCTACGGGTTATTGACATATCTGCAGGGACAAATAAAGTTATTATCTCAACACGGTACCAGTGTTGAGACAAGGCTTAAAATGTCTTAAAAGCAGCTATGTCTCTAAACCCAAAAGAAGGTTTTCATACTGACGGTTTTGCCGCTGGTTTGGATTTAAAACCACATTCAAATCCAACACAGGGAGACAGATGACAACTTATAAAACACGCACATCCTAGAATATAATGTCCACATAATAAAATTTCCACGACAGTATTTAGCTAGACTAATAATTAATTTTCTTTCTTTTTGCAGGAAGAAAATGCAAAGTTAAATTAAATAGTTAAAAATATGCATGTTATTGTGCATATGTGTATATACACATGATATAGTGACTTTTGAGATAAAAGGGTTGCTTTTAACAGAGGATGTTAAGAGATAATGAGATATATTGTGTACCTTGCTAGCATTTACCTTTGTAAATGGAGACTATCTTTTGCAGCTAAAGATGGGGGAGGAAGCTGTGCTTGCAAGTGGTTTTAGATAAAATACCTGCATAGTGATTGATGCCTAAGATAACTATGTTGTGAAGTCAACAAGGGAAGTGAATGCATTTAGTGAATAGAGCCCTACAATAATTATTGCATTTGTGTTCTCCCTTTAGAGAAGTGATGCAAACTCTGGTTAAAAAGGGAGGGAATTAATACATGTCCGGATTAAGGTAAAGATGGTAAGACATGCCCATAGCTGTGCAAACATATTGGACCATAACCCTTTAAAAGAGCCGGAAGAGGGAAGCTGTGTGTCGCTCCTCTATAGAATTGAATTGAGGGGTGAGGGCAACAGGTAGACGATGACCCCATTGGTCCCTAAAAGAAAGGGTAGTGGCTACAGTCTTCACCCCGTGATGTAGGAACATATGTGGTTTAATTTAAGGGGTGGTCACCTCGTGATCACATTTGTGGCCTAATTGGAGGGCAGTAGAGTAAAAAATAATTCACTATGCAAGGTAATGACCCAAAACCTAGGGGTGGAGAGACATGCAAAGTTAAGACTGCATGTAGTGTAAGGCTTCCAAAAGTGCTTGGGACCCCCCCCCTCTCAGCTGATGATTTCCATGAACTAATACTGTGTGTTTTATTTTACAGGACGTGTGTTATATCCCTGGTGGATAAAATGTGTTCGCTGTGCACCTCTAACTGGTGCAGACCGTATAATCGCCCTCAGTGTTTGGCCAAAGTGCTTTCCAGGACCGCGCAATCCAGGATGGCATGGAGGACCCTTATATCTGAGGCAAAGAGGAGTCACCCCAATGGCTGCACTGACCGCATGTGCAGATAATGAGCATAGAGCAGCTACAAGCTGAATGGTTATAGATCTAAGCATTAACAGAACATATTATATTGTATATGCCATTTGTAGAGTTAAATGCTGGAAATGACTAGGAAAGGAATTATGGTCCGTGTTCTGTCCGTTTAGATATAGCAGATCTTGGAGACAAGAAAATGTTTTGTTTCTTTTTAAGACTTTTGAAGGAATTTATAATTTGGAGTTTCATATATAACGCCTTTTTAACCACTTCGATGCTGAGGACGCGCTCAGCGCGTCCTCAGCATTCCCGCTGGTATGCGGAGGACGCGCTGAGCGCGTCCTCCCATTGGGGTCAGCGTTCGGCCGGGTTCCGGCCGATCGCTGGCCCCCCCGGTGCGGGCTGACATCCTCGATGTCAGCCGCGCATCTGGAACCGCAGCCGCCGGTATTAGGTGTCATCGCGGCAGCGCGATGACACCTAATTCAGGCGCCCCCCCGCATGTGCGGAGGAGGCGCCTGAAAGGGAGGGGGGGAGGTCCTTCGGACCTCTCTCCCTCCCGATCGGCGGCTCTGCGGGGGTTAACCCAGGCATCATTTGGAAGGGCACAGCCTGCCCTTCCAAATGGTGCCTGGCATTAACCCCTGGGGAGCTGGATCGCGAATCGGCGCTGAAAAGCGCCGGTTCGCGATCCTTTCCCGGAGCTGGCCGACATCTTGGATGTCGGCCAAGCCTCCGGGAACTCCCCCTGAGGACTGGCGTCATCGTGCGTAGCACGAGGACGCCAGTCCTGGACTTAACCCCTAACTGCCACCAACTGTGGAGATAGGGAGTTCCAATGAACTCCCTATCTCCCGATCCGTGGCAGTTAGGGGTTAATGTTTGGTATGGTTGGATCGGCCAGAGCATGTCCGTTCCAACGATACCAAACACTACTGTGAAAAATGTTGTAAAAAAAAAAAAATATGAAAAATAAAAATATATATTTTTTTTTTAAAAATTATAAAAAAAAAATAAACACTTTTTTTTTCTTTTTTTTGGTTTGTTAATGCAGCAATATTGTTCCCATTTCAATTATAATGTGAACAATGATGCTGCACTAACGATTTTTGTATGCGGTGCGTTTGTTAAAAATAGTGTAATTTTCCACAAAAAAAATGTAACGAGACCCCATCTCTAATTTTTTTAACAAGCGCACCCCATACAAAATATAACCGCAATTGCTCGCATGTTAAAATGTGAAAAAAAACACTTTACACGTTGTAAATTATTGAAAATACATATTTTATTGCATTTTTTGTTATAATATACAGACATGACATAACGTATACATATAATAATGACATATTATGAATCTACCGAGTCTGACGGAAAGAACGATATATAATATGTCTGGGTCATATACTAAAATAAGCTTCAAAACACGTTTAAACACGATGAGCAAAACCAGTAAAAATGACCTCAGCACAGAGGTGTGAAAAGCCTCAGCAGCGAAAGGGTTAATATGTCTGTATTATGATCGGATGCATACACGCGTCTCTTATAAGTCCGTGAAAGCATCACAATACTTGCATAACCAAGGTGATTGGATGGGGGAGGGGTATTCTCTTTTTGGGTTGGGTCTTTAATTGGTTGTCTTGTGAGTGTAATGTTTACCCCATCATTGCAAAGTATTGGGAATTAAGCTAAGGGGGGGGGGGCATATCGTTCACTGTTTGCATGAGAAAGATTGTTGAAATGTTTGTGTGTGTCAGTGGAAACGCCCTTGCTGGCTGAAATGGTAGAGTTAAAATACCCCATCCGATGTGTGTAAGAATGACTGAGAGGTTCTCCGCGAGCCCTGGTCCAACTCAAAGAAATGACCCTATTCCGGTTATCTCAGACAAGCCGTGCTCCTTCAAATCTGCCGCACCCCGCCATTATCTTCTAGGGATCCCGATTCCCGTGAATGAAAGGGATGGGGGAGTGACTGGAGCCAAAGTGGAGCGTTTGTAAGTGTTGATGGGAGAATGGCGGTGCCCTGGGAGACTCTATCGATGGAAGGGGACTGGGTGCACAGATGGGGCCCGTCAAAGTGAAACGAAATGTAAAATGTTATGATGTTTTTTGGTTACAGTTCCGTTGACAGTCCCGTCAAGGAGCAGTACCAGGTTATTGTGTTTATTTGTGAATCAGGAGTGTGGTGGATGTATAGAGAGATCGATCTCAGGAGATATGTGTCGGTTTATATCTATCTCCACAGGGTGAAAAGCTTAGACATCCCAACCAATCTAGTTATTGTGATGATTGGCACCAAATGAGCTGTCGTTTTGGCCTATGTAGACGATTGCCTGCGTGTCAAGAACTTTCCAGCAAGGAGATGTCATTCACCGATCAGGCTGTGTGTGTTATTGGTCGTGTGTATTTATTGAAGACTTTCCATCAATGTGATTTTACTGCAGCTCAAGAACCAGAAGAAGAGGCAGCAGCTTTGGACATTAAGCTCAGCCTTCATTGAAGTTTCACTGCAGCTGAGAGTGATGAGAGTAGGTAAATAACGCAACAAAGAGCAGGAACTTGTGTTACATCAATGTGTGGAATGAAGTGACCACAAAGCACATGAGAGTCCCTGCACCAGTGAACTGCTGAGTAATATCCTACACCTCTCTGCGAAAATGATTTCTTCATCAGTTGCTATTCGTCAAAGTTCTCTGAAGTAGGCTTGTGCACCGATTTTTTTTTTTTCGGTTCGATTCGTTCGGATGTTTAAACTTTTCGATTCGGCTCGTTTCGGCCTATTTCTGTTTCGATTCGGTTCGGCTCGACTCGTTTTTCGTGTACATTTTTTTTTCGGAATATCGACCATTTTTCGTATTTTCGTGTCACTTTGCTCGTTTTTTGTATCGACTTTTCGTGACTTTTCGTTTTTTTCGGACCGTCTGTTCTCCTCGACCATTTTTCGTGTCACTTTGCTCGTTTTTTGTATCGACTTTTCGTGATTTCGGAAATTTTTGTTTTTTGGGAACGTCTGTTCTCCTCGTTTCAAAGCTGTCTAACTCTATTCGTTTTGATGTAAACTACTATGGTTTACTTTTTTATACTTTATATATTTTTTTATAATAAATTTTTGGTTATATTTTTTTGGGTGAAAATTACACTATTTTTAACAAACGCACCACATACAAAAATCCTTAGTGCAGCATCATTGTTCACATTATAATTGAAATGGCAACAATATTGCTGCATTAACAAAACAAAGCAAAAAACCTGTTTATTTTTTTTTTATATTTTAATTTTTTATAATTTTTAACATTGTCATGTTTGGTATTGTTGGAAAGGCCATGCTCTGGTCGATCCAAAGATACCAAACATTAACCAACCAATAGCTGCCGCGGATCGGGAGTTCCAATGAACCCCCTATCTCCACCATTGGTCGCAGTTAGGGGTTAACTCCAGAACTGACGTCATTGTGACGAGGTCTTGGGACTGTCGGCAGCTGCCGTTCCCCCACGCTGTTGTCTTCCTGCAAAGACGTGACCATGTTGGCGGGCAGCGTCTTAGCGGGCAGCGGTGGGAGAGAGTGAGCTCATAGCTGGGAGGAGGTGTTGCGTGAAGCTGCAAACAGGGACAAATAAACTAGACCTGAGCCGCACTGAGGCTCTTTGGGTTGTGTCGGAGAAGACTTCACGCAGTGCTGCCATCAATATTTTTTGATAAATTCCTGGTTATACAATGAATGTGACTGTGGACAAAAATCCGTGTTGTTGTGACATCGCCTAAGCTTAAAAAAACCAGGCCACGTCGGTAATCAAATCTCAAGGCAGTACAACAAGGTTGTGTTAGTGTGTGACATTTTTTGGCCAGGCAGGAAGTGTAGAATGTGCACAGTCACATTCATGGCCACAAATATGTTGACACATTTATGACAAAGGGTCCATAGAAATGTCAATACATTTATGTACATATAATTTTAACAGTGTGGAAACCAAGCAATACATATTAACTTATTAAGTAAGGAAAAGCAACGCACACAAACAGGAAAATATAGAAAAAATAGAAAATTTATTTACAACATGGGGAAGGGAAGGGAACATGCCAAGGATGGCAAACTGCCCAACAGGGGCACAAACAAACATAGTGTAGTGGAACTGGAAGATGGCCGCCATTGTAAGCCAGGCGAACATCTTGTTCAGAATATTGGTTCACTTGAGATAATTACTGGCATTTGAGGAGATGTTGGAGCTGGTCCGCATCTTTGATTACAAAGATTATGACTGCAGTAAGGGCCCTTACGGCAGGAAGAATAACACCCGCAAGGATCGTATCCTTGACAAGCTACGCACCACCATCCTGGAGCTGTTCGGGAAGGAACGGACGAAGGACCAGCTCCAAAAACGCTGGTCTGACCTCAAGGCACGCGAGCAGGAGCAGCTGAGGCACATTCCGGTTACATTCGGGAGGAGGCTGCCACTGGTCTCACTGCCGCTCCAGGATGTCAGCGGCATTGCTTATGTGCTCCCGCAGTTCCTGGAGCAGTTCCTGGATGGCATCAATTGTTGTCACAGCAAGGCGTAGCTCGCCGATCGCCTCCTGATTCCTCATCCTGACACTGGAGGACGTGTCCGGTCTGGCTACTCCTTCTATATATCCAATAAATGAAAGAAGGAAAATACAGTAAGTAAAGCAGGTTTCTATTTTTGACTGAAAGTCTTGAAAAAATATAACAGTAGTATATACCAGTGCTGGCGGCCTCCTCCTGCTCCTCCTCCTGCTGCTCCTCTTCCTCCTCCTGCTCCTCTTGTGCTATACATAAAAAAATTAAATGAAAATACAGTAAACAAAAAATGTTTCTGTTTTTGACCAAGAGTCGTTGCAAAATAAAACAGTATATACCAGCGCTGGTGGTCGCCCGTGGCTCCTCCTCCACTGGGGCACTGGTGCCCGCCGGGGCAGATGCTGCCTTCTTCCTGTCTTCTGCCAAATCCAAAAAATAACACGTAAATAATGCAGACTGGAAAAAATGGTATATCTATACAATATATTGCCGAAAGTATTGCGACACCCCTCCACTACCCACTAGCACTACCAGCTTGACCCACCACTACTCCCATCTCATAGTTCTAAAGTCACAAAATATTTATTTATTTCCCCTGCACATAGACATATATTACCGTTCAATTATATATTTTTTTCAGAAGTAAACATTACGTTTATTCAATAAAAACTATTATTTGTGTTGTGTGCATACAAAACGCATTGTGCGACTGCTTTTAGTTATTTTATAGATGCCTCAGCCTCAGTTTCACTTTCAGTTTCTGCTAATAAAACTGGATATTGCAGAAACAACAGAAATCGGCCATTTTTTTTGAAATTTGCATCTAAAGCGTTCAATAAGGACACTGCTGCAGCAAACTGAATTGCTGCGCTGCAACAATTCAGCAGCTGCTGAGGATGTATTGAACGCGGCTCTGTTTGGATGCACTTTCAGAAGAACTACATGTCCCATCCTACCACTTAGCAGAGACGCAGAGATTTTTGTTGATACGTAGGTGGGAGCCAATATTGGGCAAGCTGCGGGTCATCTCGTATGCATCACTCAATCACAACAACCTCCCCCCCAGCACACTACAGACTATACACACAGTGCCAAAAGAAATCCAGCATTGTAACTTCATCTACATACATCAAATGTCACAATTTTCACGAATACGTAAAATCACAAAAAAGAAGAGCTATGGCAAAAATGCATGTATGACGAGTCGTGAAAACGCAAAGCTATACACAATCACATTGCATGAAAAAAGGACTAGATAAATCAAGGTATTTCTGTGCACATTAGCACATGCAAGCACATTATTATTGTTATACAGGATTTATATAGTGCCAACAGTTTGCGCAGCGCTTTACAATATAACATGACACTTACGTTTGGCTATGACACCGGATGTGCCTCAGCTGCTCCTGCTCGCGCGTCTTGAGGTCGGACCAGCGTTTTCGGAGCTGGTCCTTCGTCCGGTCTTTCCCAAATAATTCCGCGATGGTGGTGCGTAGCTTATCTAGGATACGGTTCTTGCGCACGTTATTCTTTCTGCCGTAAGGGCCCTTACGGCAGTCATAATTTTTAAGATCAAAGATGCGGACCAGCTCCAACATCTCCTCAAATGCCATGTTGCTGGCTCGCTTCTTCCTGGGTGTCTTTGGGGTGGAAGCAGATGAGGAGGTGTCCGAAAGGGACTCTCTGTCTCTTCCTTCAGCCATCATAAATAATTTCTATATTTTTTGGCAATTGTCAAAACTCTCTACAAAAATGGCTCAATAAAGTTACGACATCCGCCGGCGCATGCGCGACCCGCGGACTAATCGGATACGACCCGATTACGACTTTTCGTATCGACAGAATTATCGTATCATTGGAAACAAAAAAAACAAGTGATATAACCGGTAATAATTAAATATACGATGTCCAGAATTACCGAAATGGAACCGAAATCACGAATGGAACCAAAATCATGAATAGAGCGAAAATAAATTTCGATTTGACACATTTCAAGTCCATTCGAAAATCCCAAAAATATTTTGTTTCGGCTCGGAAAACTTTTCGGATCTGCCGTTTTCGGATCTAAAAATTTTCGGAAAATCGGCCGCATCCGAAAACACGAATCGGGAAATTTCATGAAAATTCCGAAATTCCGAAACCCTAAACGCACATCCCTACTCTGAAGAAAGAGAAGAAGAAAAGAAAAACTTTCCAGGACTAATGTTTGGGAAATATCTGGCTTCGAGGCCTACAGCATCCAGCTCCAGTGACTGTCCATGCCATGAATTACAGGTGCTATATGGGTTGTTGTGTCTAATACTTTATTAAGCTCCACCACACATCCTCACATAAATACAATATAGTTGGTTTTGTATGTGCCTATTATAGGCCAAGGTTTTGTAACTGGTAAGGCACACACTCAATGGTGTACCTTTGCTGAATTATTAGTTGATAAAGCACTCAAATTGTTGGTGGGAGGAATGTGTTTTTTTCCAAAAATGGGGAGGTTATTTCATAGATGATTTATGACATAAGTCAAAGGGTGGATTGTTATGATCATGGATGATTTCTGCCATAAATTATCATATTTTAAAATTAACTGATTGACATACCAAAAAAGGACCACTAGGGGCAGTGTGTAGGCTGTTTGCACTGTGGGGCTAGCTGTGATGTCATTAAGCCAGCCTACTTTAGAGAGGTCTTTTCCTATTGGTAGAGAGAGGTTTGTCTACTGGTGACTCCCATTGGGAATAAAAGGGATGGGTAGCCAAGTGTTAGCTCTCTTTAGCCTGATACCTGAGACTGACCAGACCATGTGAAGTTTTTCTGCAGCCCCCAGCTTGGGGCATAGTAAGCATGCTTTTAGTTCATTGCTGTATTGTTTAAGTATTGTTGTTTAGTTTAATGTACTGTGATCAGACTGTGTGTATATGTTAGTTTTCCTGTAGTTACTGTAAAGCAAATGATATAAACTGTGAATATAGATTGCCAAGTAAATTGTCATTCATATTGCACCGGTTTCTGTGTGTTTTTCTTATATATATTCGACCATATAACCCACAAGATATAAATGTTATTGTTGCAACTTAGGGCTTTAATTATTGCATATTCAATAATTAATGATGCATTTAATGCCCAAAACGAAACAAACACATAGTGCGATCAAAGAGAAGGTTCATGTAGGTCACGATTGTCTTTCGTCTTTGATTAGTAGGAAGAACTCGCTGTGTTACCATATAAAAGGCAATACTTTATCACCATCGCTGAGGATAGAACAATGTAACTGAACAGGTTATTTCAAAATCACCCAAAAGAAGAGACCATAAAGCGCATCCAACAGTGCAGTAAATCGTGATAATAATTAATTATGGCTGTAGAAATAGCCGTGTACCTATGATAGTCCATTAAGGGAAAAAATGGACTAAAAGTGGTAGTGACAGAGTCAGTGGTATATGATGGTAAAGTCAATAAAAGTACTAATAGGTCAGTGGTTCTTCTGACAGTGCAGGTGCTCGTAGTCATGTTCCTCAATGTTTCTCAAAGAGAACAAAAAAAAGGAGACAAATGGTGCAGAACCTCAAGTATATGGATTCCCTTCCTCCTATGCTACGACAGGAACTCACAATTTATAGAGCTTCACCAGGTCCCAGCTCTAGGATTTTGCATCTCTTGCCAAATAATTTCAGGAGGCCCACTGACCTATGAGTACTTTTATTGACTTTACCACCTTTTATTGACTCAGTTACATTTTTATTCCATATTTTACCATAATGGACTAGCATAGCTACTAAGGATGTGCATGCCGTTTTTTTCGGGCCTTTTTGTCCAGTTTCGGGTTGTTTCGGCCGGTTTTCGTTTCGTTTCCTTTGTCAGTTCGGGTCGATTCAGCGGTCTGTTTCAATGTTTTTTTTTCCGTTTATTTCAGTTTCCCGTTTTTGTGAGTAATTTAATTGTATTTGGGATTGATTTGTATTTAGTTTTATGAGTTATTTCTTTTTTATTGGTTATTTCAGAACAGGAAACAGATTACTACCAATAAAATGAAAGTCTTACTTATTTATATATTTTATTTTTACATATTTATTATTTTCAGTTGCAGTAAACAGACACTTTTTTATTTATATTTTTAGGATTGTTTTGGCATTTTTAATCTTAGGGTTCCTAACTAATTTTAAATGTATATTGAGGTCTGTTTATTTCTTTGCTGCACGCATACAGCTGAATTATCTTCTTTCAGTCAGTATGCCTTAAGCAAGGAATTTTGATACAATACATTTTGTCAGTACCATGGATAGTAACAAGCCTGCCATTATCCATGGTCCTGATGTGAAATAGACTGATAATATGTTATGTTTCACCATTGGCGACTGTCCATGGTTCTGATCTGAGTCAGAACCATGGACAGTAGCGGAATGTGAAACATACATATTATCAGTCTATTTTACATCAGGACCATGGATAACAGCAGGCTTGTTACAATACATTTTGTCAGTACCATGGATAGTATCAAAATTCCTTGCTTGCTTAACGCATACTTTTATTTATTTATTTATTTATTTATAAAGGATTTTACCAGGAAGGATACATTGAGATTTCTCTCGTTTTCAAGTATGTCCTGGGTTCAAGTACATTGAAGTGTTACATTTACAGAAATACAAAGTAATACAATGTAAGATATTAAGAAACACAAATATACAGATTAACAGAAAATAAATATGTAGGAAATATAGTCACTAGGTTACATGTTTACAGGTGCATTCTGTATTGAGGTATGTTAACAGGGAAATTTTGAGTGACTTAAGACTGGTGGAAGATTTGATGGTGTCTGGGAGGTTATTCCATAATTGTGGTGCTCTGTAGGACCGAGCCACTGTCTTTTTGTATTGTGGTATTGCAAGTAAGGTGCTGGTCCTGGATCGGAGGTTATAGGATGAGGGAGCTGCTGGGGGAAGCAGTCTATTCAGGTAGGGTGGCAGCTTCCCAGAGATGCTCTTAAACACCAGGCTGGAAAGGTGAAGGGTGCGTCTGGATTCTAGCGATGGCCAGTTTAGATGTTTTAACATGTCACAATGGTGGGTCATGTAGTTACATTGTAGCGCAAAGCGGCAGAATGAGTTATACAGTGTAGTAAGTTTATGAAGGTGTGTTTGCGGGGCGGCTGCATACACTACATCTCCGTAATCAATAGCCGGCATAAGCATTTGCTGTACAATCTGCTTTCTTACCGCGGGACTCAGGCAGGATTTGTTTCTGTACAGGGCACCTAGTTTGGGGTAAAGTTTAGATGAGAGTTTTTCGATGTGGGGGCCAAAGGATAGATTAGGGTCCAACCACATACCTAGATATTTGAGAGAAGTGACTGTGGTCAGTGTGCCATTTGATATTGTCCCAACACATAGATGGGGATTTTGCAATTTGTGTAGTTTAGGTGCTGTTCCAAAGAGCATCGTTACAGTTTTGTCAGTATTTAAAAAAAGTTTGTTGTTTTTGATCCACTTTTCTACCTCTGTGAATTGTTCTTGCAGCACGGCCTCCAGCTGCGGGAGATTTGGTTTGCTGGTATAGATCACAGTGTCGTCTGCGTACATATGTACAGTTGAGGCTTTGCAGACGTTGGGCAGATCATTTATGAATATTGTGAATAGCAGGGGGCCTAGTACTGAGCCTTGGGGTACACCGCAAGTGACTGGGAGCGGGAGGGAGGAGCTGCCAGAAATTGACACATATTGTGATCGGTCGGATACATATGATTGAAACCAGGTTAGCGTGCGATCACCAATGCCAGAGTTTTTAAGTTTTTCTAACAAGATGCCATGGTCTACCGTGTCAAAGGCCTTGGCAAAATCAAGGAAGATGGCTCCAGTTAGGTTTCCTTGTTCCATCCCAGCTTGGATATCATTGCAGACTTTTAAAAGGGCGGTTGTGGTTGAGTGATTTGGGCGAAAGCCTGATTGATCCGGGGTTAAGTAGTTCCAATATTGATAATAATCACGTAATTGTGTGTAGACACATTTTTCCAAGACTTTTGACATTACAGGGAGCAACGATATCGGACGGTAGTTGGATACCAAAGTACTGTCCCCACTTTTATGGATAGGTACCACTCTTGCAGTCTTCCAGAGCTTGGGTATGTAACCAGTTGCCAGTGACTCATTTATTAGGGTTGCGACTGGATTTGCAATTGCTGGCGCACTGATTTTCAGCAGCATTGCTGGTATTTGATCAGGTCCAGACTGGTATTTCATTTTTTGCTTACGGAGAAGTTTAGTAACGACACTGACAGGCACTGGTCTAAAACTGAATTCCTGTGTGATACAGGGACTTTGCACAGTTGTTGGGGCCTGACCTGCATGAGGCCTCTCTGATTGCATGTCATTTCCTAGCTTGGCAATCAAAGTGGTGGCACATCAACAAAATAATCATTAAAGGCATTTGCTACATCTAGCGGGTGTTGCAGGGTTTGGTTGTTTACTTTGACAGCAGCTGGCTGGGAGTGGACTGGGGGTGCTTGTATGTTACTTATGGTTCTCCAAAAGTTTCTAGGGTTTGAGATGTTATTGTTTAGATTTTCATTGAAGTAATGGGCTTTGGCCATTTTTGTTTGTTTTGTGCATTCATTCCGACATTTTCGGTATTCATAGTGATCGTTCATGGAACCAGTACTCTTGAAATTTGACCACCGTGAATCTCTAAGCTGGTACATTTGTGTAAGATCAGCTGTAACCCAGGGGAGATGAGTCCCTTTTACTCGCACTTTACGCAGCGGGCATGGGAATTCCAGACTTGCAGGAGCTCAGACTGAAAGTATTCAACTGCACAGTCTAGGTCTGGGATTAGGTTTAGCCTGTACCAGGGGAGCTGTTTGAGATCACTTAGGAAGGATTCAAGAATAAATTTCTTGAAAGACCTGGTGGTTATTACCTTTGGGGAAGATTTCAAGGCCTTAATTTTGCGCACGCAGTACACTAGACAATGGTCACTAAAGCTATTAGCAAGCACGCCTGCCTCCTGTATTCTATCAGGAGATGAGGAGAGAATCCAGCATACGGACTGAAAGAAGATAATCCAGCTGCATGCGTGAAGCAAAGAAATAAACAGACCTCATTATACATTTAAAATTAGTTAGGAACCCTAAGATTAACCAAAAAATTCCTGAAAAATGCCAAAATAATCCTAAAAATGGCTGTTTAATGCAACTGAAAATAATAGACGGTTTTAGAAATATTTAATAAAACCGGGGATTTTTTTAAGACTGAAAGCTATGGTGGAAAAAAGTCTAGTTTCTTTAAACTAAGGTATGAAACCTAAAGATTAACCCAAAAAAATGTCAAAATAATCATAACAACTAAATTAAAAGAATGTCTGTTTGCTGCAATTGAAAATATTAAACGGTTTAAGAGAAATGTTTAATAAAAACGGGGATTTTTTTAAAATTGAAAGCTATGGAGGAGAAAAGCCTAGTTTCTTTAAAATAAATTATGAAACCTAAAGATTAACCTAAAAATTCCCAAAAAATGCCAAAAAAATCCTAACAAATAAAATAAAAGAGTGGCTATTTGCTGCAATTGAAAATAGTAAATGCTTTAAGATATATTTAACAAACAGTTAAACGTGGGAATTTTTTTAACATTGAAAAGTTTGAAAATAATGGTGGAAAAAAGCCTAGCATCGGCATTAATTAATACTTATAAAGTGACCTGTAATACACATTATATCAGCATCTGCATTAATTAAAAAGTAACCTGTTCTGTTTTTTTATTTTAGATGATTTTGTTCTTTTTTTCTTTAATGTCAAATCATTTTGGTTACGTTTTTTTCGTTTCAGTTAATTTCGTTACGAAATTGATTTAATTTTTGATCATTTTGTTCCATTTTTTTCAACAGTTCGTATCATTTGCCTTCCGTTTTATTTCGTTTAGGTCCGATAATGAAATGATTTTGTTTGTGTTGAAACTTTGATTTGGGATTGCGTAATTTCGGGCGGCCGATATTTCGTTTCAGAAATGATCCCGAAAGAACGAAAATGGTAAATTTAGTCCGAAATTAATTTCGGAACGAAACTAATTGCACATCCCTAATAGGTACACGGCAATTTCTACAGCCATATTTTATTATTGTAACGGTTTACTGCACTGTTAGATGCTCTTTATGGTCTCTTCTTTTGTGTGATTCCTTATCTGGCACATATTTTGGTTGTTTATATCCATTTTAGGCAGCATCGCATTGTTATTTATTTATTCACTGTTTATCCGCATTGTTCATATTGTTTATATTGTTCATCTCATAGAGACATGATTTTGGGACGGCTCTGTTACAACTTTATTAAAGATCTATTCAGGGTCGGTGCTTCCACTAGGCAAGCTAGGCAACCGCCTAGGGCTCACTGCCACCATGGGGTGCAGCCAGCCCCAACCTGGGTTCCATTATTATACCCCTTCTTCATTGTTTGTTTATGTAGCCGGCAGTGGCAGGTCACAAGGCAGACTTCCGCTCGCGGCGCATTAAGTGCGCGTCTTATGGTGAGGCGCAAGTGCCACCAGATGTAGTGCGGGTGCCACAAGAGGCAGATGAAAGAAAAAAAAGAGGCAGATGAAAGAAAGGCACAAAAGAAAGGCACGAAAGAAAGAGAAATATAAAAAAGAGGCACAGAGGACAGAAAAAAAAGAGGCAGATGAAAGAAAGAAAAAGGCAGATGAAGGAAAGAAAGAGGCAGATGAAAGAAAGAAAGAGGCAGATGAAGGAAAGAAAGAGGCAGATGAAAGAAAGAGGCAGAAGAAAGAAAGAGGCAGATGAAGGAAAGAAAGAGGCAGATGAAAGAAAGGCACAAAAGAAAGAGAAAAAGAAAAAAGAGGTACAGAGGAAGAAAAAAAAGAGGCAGATGAAGAAAGAAAAAGGCAGATGAAGGAAAGAAAGAGGAGATGAAAGAAAGAAAGAGAGCAGATGAAGGAAAGAAAGAGGCAGATGAAAGAGAGGCAGATGAAGGAAAGAAAGAGGCAGATGAAAGAAAGAAAGAGGCAGATGAAGGAAAGAAAGAGGCAGATGAAGGAAAGAAAGAGGCAGATGAAGGAAAGAAAGAGGCAGATGAAAGAAAGAAAAGGCAGATGAAGAAAGAAAAAGGCAGATGAAGGAAAGAAAGAGGCAGATGAAAGAAAGAAAGAGGCAGATGAAGGAAAGAAAGAGGCAGATGAAAGAAAGAAAGAGGCAGATGAAGGAAAGAAAGAGGCAGATGAAAGAAAGAGGCAGATGAAGGAAAGAAAGAGGCAGATGAAGGAAAGAAAAAGGCAGAGAGAAGAAAGAAAGAGGCAGATGAAGGAAGAAAGAGGCAGATGAAGGAAAGAAAGAGGCAGATGAAAGAAAGAAAAAGGCAGATGAAGGAAAGAAAGAGGCAGATGAAAGAAAGAAAGAGGCAGATGAAGGAAAGAAAGAGGCAGATGAAAGAAAGAAAGAGGCAGATGAAGGAAAGAAAGAGGCAGATGAAAGAAAAAGGCAGATGAAGGAAAGAAAGAGGCAGATGAAGGAAAGAAAGAGGCAGATGAAGGAAAGAAAGAGGAAGATGAAAGAAAGAAAGAGGCAGATGAAGGAAAGAAAGAGGCAGATGAAGGAAAGAAAGAGGCAGATGAAGGAAGAAAGAGGCAGATGAAAGAAAGAAAAGGCAGATGAAGGAAAGAAAGAGGCAGATGAAGGAAAGAAAGAGGCAGATGAAAGAAAGAAAGAGGCAGATGAAGGAAAGAAAGAGGCAGATGAAGAAAGAAAGAGGCAGATGAAAGAAAGAGCAGATGAAGAAAGAAAGAGGCAGATGAAAGAAAGAAAGAGGCAGATGAAAGAAGGCACGAAAGAAAGAGAAAAAAAAAAAGAGGCAGATGAAAGAAAGAAAAAGGCAGATGAAGGAAAGAAAGAGGCAGATGAAGGAAAGAAAAAGGCAGATGAAGGAAAGAAAGAGGCAGATGAAGGAAAGAAAGAGGCAGATGAAGGAAAGAAAGAGGCAGATGAAAGAAAGAGGCAGATGAAGGAAAGAAAGAGGCAGATGAAAGAAAGAAAGAGGCAGATGAAAGAAAGAAAGAGGCAGATGAAGGAAAGAAAGAGGCAGATGAAAGAAAGAAAGAGGCAGATGAAGGAAAGAAAGAGGCAGATGAAAGAAAGAGGCAGATGAAGGAAAGAAAGAGGCAGATGAAAGAAAGGCACAAAAGAAAGAGAAAAAGAAAAAAAGAGGCACAGAGAGGACAGAAAAAAGAGGCAGATGAAAGAAAGAAAAAGGCAGATGAAGAGAGAGGAAGATGAAAGAAAGAGAGGCAGATGAAGGAAGAAAGAGGCAGAT